>DWGW01000052.1:0-22282 GCA_018247775.1 Udranomia orcinus
GTAATCTCACGTTGTTCAAAAGTGTAACTGCTTGGTGTTGATTCCTATAAAACTCTTCAAAAGTTGTATAATAAATAAAAGTGAATCGCACTAAAGCCTAAATTTAAATCTTATTAAGCTAGAATTACAATCGGGTAAGCATTTAGCATTCCACGGGGTACATTCAGTCAGCTCTTATTGGAACCTAAAGTAGAATCTAATAAAATACAACGTAGTAATAAAATAGATAGCTACAGAGGAGGGTTGTACTTCCGGCCTTACCCAGTTACCCATCACTGAGTACCATCATCTAAGAAGCAGTGCAGCGGTTATAGCCGCATCCGATAATTGTCAGTATTATGTTTTTTTAATAATTGGGAGGTAGTAAAACAGCAAGCAATCCACCTGATGGTAAATGACAACTACAATTCTGCTGTTATAAAGTAGAAATACATGTGGCGGTGGCGCCTCCAGATACGAACCGTAAAACGTTGTACCACCATCAAATATCACAAGATGGTGAATCCAAAGACAAGAATGATGAGTTATGAGCTCAGAACAAGAGCATTAAAGCAACCGCAAAAGTGCAGTGAGCGTAATGCGTAAGACAAAATTGACGTAAGATTAAATAAGAGGCTACATAACGCTTCTTATGTACACGCGGCACATACTGACTTGCAGAGCTACGTATTTATATGTATGTATTATAATTAATCGACGTAACATAATAGGCATAGAATAACACAATAGCATTAAATTGATGACGTTACCAATGCTTCAGTAACAATAAAACTGTGAAATGGTCTGATGGAGAAAAATAAAACATTTATTTATGGTTCAAAATTAAAACATATATTATAATGATTTTAAATAATTTACATGAATTAATACCTTAAATGGATTTGAAAAATAAAAACAAAATAGGAAGACAATTCTTTCATAAAAGACGACAATTTACCAAAGCAATTTTGACCAACTAGAAAACCGAATTACAAAACCAGCTGTTTGCAATTTTGTCATTTAGACGATTAGATGTAAGATGTAAAACGTTACCGTCTTCGTAAATGCCCGTCACGGTCAAGAACAGGGCCGCGGACCATACTCTTCCAGTAGATTTTAATCAGACGCGAGTGA
Organism: Udranomia orcinus; assembly: GCA_018247775.1. Taxonomy (NCBI): domain Eukaryota; kingdom Metazoa; phylum Arthropoda; class Insecta; order Lepidoptera; family Hesperiidae; genus Udranomia; species Udranomia orcinus. The sequence continues at coordinate 1,114 of DWGW01000052.1, forward strand.
GCAGAGGGCGTCGTCATGAATCCATACAAAGTGCCAATTTAAATGTAATTAACGGTACAGCCGAGGTCGCGGGACTATCATTCGAAGAACGATGCAAAACATTGTGGTCCTTGATGTTAGGGTAATGGGACTTGGGGTTTGTGATGGAAGGGAGGAGGAAAGAAATTAATTCGGTGTAATGATCACTTTGGTAGAAAGTTCACAGTTTGAATCCAGATATTGAATTTTCTGTCTGTTAAAGAATCGTGATAAGGATACTATAAGAAATAAAATTGATAACTAGAATAGAATTCACGGACTACGCGATATAGACTAATGTAACAAAATATCGTACAAAAATAATATGATCCATCATCGACAGAGAAATCTGTATTCGTTGTTCGTTTCAGTGCGCATGGCAACAAAGTTAGCAATAACAAACCGATAAATCGTTGTTTATGTAATTCAGCCAATTGGTCTGATCTCATTCAAACAGATACGCCGTGGATCATCTCTGTGACCTTGCGGTGTTCCAACGAATTGAATGTGCGGAGATATAGTGCGAGATAAACCTCCATACCAACCGCCCACTTGTGTACGATTCCATTCGTACGTGTTACTGGCAACAAGATAATATTGGAATTCGTGTCAATTGTGCATAACTTTTGGAGTAGGTAGCTTATTGACTAAGTGTTCAATAAGTACCTAGCGAATAGATGGGACGATGACCTACCTCTTCTCTAGATAGATAGTTGTCGGAAAAATTCGGCTTTTCGGAAGAGTACCATCGCTCCCAAAAACTTTCTCCTATTCGCCTTTTCCAAATTGTAGGAATATAGTCACTAAGACATGTGTGGAATTGTTTTATTGTTGAGTCTATTGAAAATTAATCGATAATGCTAAAAAGGAAATGAATGGAATTTCTCTAGAAATAATTATAGATAATTTGTCATCAACAAAACAGCAATACGTTCTACAAATCAGCAGCTCGTTGTAGAAATGAATGAATTGAGTTCACGAGATGTCAATTAAGTAATGGTCGTCGCGGTACACGACGTACTCATACTCACTTCTGCGTCGATTCAATAGGACATAATGTTACAGAGGAATGTATGAATGTCCAATAGAATCTTTAAAAACTCCCAAAATACTAAAGCATTCTTACAATAAAAAAGCGGCAATAGCCTAATGAGTAGTGTGTCGGACTTACGATCGAGAGTTTGTGGGTACGATCCCCACTCCCTCATTGCACTATTGACGTGACACCAACTCCTAACACCTATGACCTTAGCTGGAGGGGTTAACAAAATTGCTAGTATGTACATGGCTAGTAATTTTTATATAAAAAAAGAAATACTCTATGTGTAGTTCTATCATTAGAGCCTCTAATTTTGATGGAGGATTAGTTCGTTCATGTCATACATCTTCTTCAACAAAAAAACCCGACTATGCAAAGGCCTATAGGGGGATTACGAGAATATCTATTAATAAAATCAATCTTGATCAATATTCTGTAAGTTTCGGCAATAAAACAACTTTACTACTAACATTATTTTACTATTACTAGTAACATCTGTGCATTTCTTATGCAGCGGTGAAAGTTAAAAATGACAGATCTCATATTTTTAAATTAAATTTCAAAGTATCACATATAAACTATCCCGCCGCAGTAAAACTGACCACAATTTGTTAGACCGCACATATCATTTATAATTAAGACAACGGTTATCATACTTATGTGCAAGTAACGTTTCGTGTCATCGAATCATTCAATCGATGTATAGGAATTACTGAATAATGAAACGGTCATAACATACTTGTATCTATTTAAAGCATAATTATATCGTGTGAGTCAACAGTGATATGGCTAATGGCCTAGTCTTTTAAACTGCAATCATTTTGATAACTAATACGTTGATGGGACAACTATTTTAAGTTAGTTTCTATCTCTAAAATTATATTACCAGTGCAAAAGGTAATCGTTAGAGTACGAAATATTTATGGCCGTGAATATAACTAAAAAACTAACTAAGAATGTTGTAGTCGTAAATTATAGAAATGAAATTTATTAAAATGATTTAGAAAATAGAACTGTTTGTGTGTAATTTATTAAAGGCTTGAAAATCGAAGTCACTTGACACAACCTGTTATAAAGAACCAAAAATTAAGAATTAAATATTTATTCATTATAACATAAACAATTACGCTAAACATCATATACGTTTTCTTTAGCCAGCGGTCATAGGCTTTCAACGCCTTTATGTTCTTAGGTTATGGTAGAAAGGGAGAAAAAAGCCGACGGAAAAAAATCTCCCAGCACTCTTCCAGAAATACTTCTATAATATTCTGTATTTCTAGAAGGGAGTTTTTCCAAGTAAAATAGGTATTTTCAAGTAATAGTCAAATACGGCTCAACAACGGTCTTCTAACTGTCATTTTCTAACGACTGAGCTATCACTGTTGATGGACACACCAAGTATGAAGATCGAAAGTCGTATTGTAACGCAAAATAACAGGCTGGAACTTTCGCACGCTAAAATTACACGTTACACGCCCATAGCCGCCTGTCTCCGTCGCAACACGACAGGAAGTCGACTACAAACAAAACATTCAGTAAGAATCGCCTTTGTAAGTGGGCATACGACCCGAGTGAGCCGACAACTTTAGGTAATTACAAATGTTTAACACGAAGCTCGTGCATAGTGTGAGTGTACACTAAACGTAATATGCGATAAGCGATGTTACTAAAAGGACTAAGTTTGAAATTGGAAAAACTTTTTTGGTCCAACTACGGAGGAGATGCTACACTATTTGTTACCACGCCTTATTCATACTATGTGTATATCGTTGTTTTTGTAGTGCCTAATGAGGCTGGTGTGTTTTTGCTTTGAAGAGGGAGACACTTAACGAGGCCTTTCATCTTAGTCTCCCACGGAACAACGAACCCGTTATAGACCCCGAACTAAACAGACATATTTTTGGTCACATATATTATTAACAGTTTACATATTGTAAACAGTTTATAAAGCATTGGTTAAAACTAAAAAATGTAATTGAAAATATCAAACGGATATCAGATAACAAATCTGATCTTGCTCAACAGTATCTACAATCAATTAAAATTAAAATAATCAATCACAATAAATAATAGGAGGTAGCTTCTATATTTTTTATCGAGTGTATGACTTCGAATAATGTATGATGACTATATATTATGTATAGATAAGATACGGTCGCACGAGGCGTACTTACTTCCACCAAATCATTGGGAAATAATTATCATCTTTTCACAACTAGACTTACTACGATGCAAGAAATATAAATATCTAAAGATAGAATCACAAATACTGCATATTCATCGCATCGACGAGTAAAACTAAATCATATCTGATATATTATTGTTACAAATAATCAGTAAAATGAAATTAATAAAATGAATTTCATACGAATTTCGTTGTATCAAAGTCTACAATTCGTGATAGAATAAATATAGCAAAAAAACACATAAAATAATGTTATTCGAAAACAAGTTTAAATTGTCGTCTATAAAAAAATAAACGAAAACGGACGAAAAACTAACACGGAAATGATTCGAATGATGCGAGTGATCCATCAACGACGTTCTGCTAAAAGTGAATATTGATTGATACGGCAAATCACCGTCCAATTTTCGAGAGACGCAACTGCTTACTTTCAATGTTTGGCAGCATTTTCCAGTCACGCTCAATTAGGGACATCGAGACAGGAGATTAGTGCGTAATGGATCAAAACCGATATTTCTATGGGGTTGCGCTAGTTGGCCTGCCTCCAGCCGTCAGGTTATTGACATGGACGCTGGGCTTTGGGTGATAGCCAGGGCCGCTTGCAGCACATACAAAATATCATTTCTCACGCCGGTAACGGCATGTACGGTTCCTGTGATCTCAGCCACTCACGACTATCAAAATTTGTTAAGACCCGCCGTCAAACGGATACGCCGTGTCACTCACTCGTGTACGTACTTTAAATGCTGCCGTATCGTTTGTATTTTCAAACAATGTTGAAGTGATCTTAACACGAATATGATAAATTGTTTCGTATACATAAAAGCTGTAAACAAACACAATGTGATGCGAACACTTATTGAGGCACTAATAGCATGAAAACTAAAATATACGAACGTCTAAATTAAATGAGATTAAATGAAAATTAATTATTATTAAGTGCTGGAGAACAATACATTTTGATGTTGTGCACAAAACACAATTCCAGGTTCAGCCGAGGCTACCTTTGTTCATTATAATCAATTCAAACAATTCTGACATCTTATTATCCGAGTTCATACGAACGGCTGTCTTGTTGTGATCACTGATGCGTAATAACTGGCAATCTGGTTTGGCACAGCACGACTAACATATTTTAACAAGCCGAGCATATCAATAAAAGACTAACAAAATCAACATGGAAATAGTCATGTTCCAATCCAGGTGGCAGTGGCCAGTCACAGCACAAATGAAAATAATCCCAGAATGTAATACAAAAACGTTCTTTGGAGCGCCGCCAACCATATTACATTTAACATTTTTCAGACGTTCGTAGCACTTTATCCGCGTTTGATATCAATAGTTGTTTTCTATATGTGGCCAAGGAAAATGTTATAAATAGTCATTATTTATTATTGGTTTAAAAATAACGCTTTATCACATGTTTATTGAATTGAATTTCGATAGACATACTAAATTTTAAGGCTATCGATTTCCGAAACTTTCTGTAAGACTTTTATGCATGTAAATAGACGATAGTGACCATTTACCTATACTATTATACTACTTCAAGACCATAAAAATAACACTGTCAATAAATAAATAAATTGTTAAGCAAAGAATTATAACGTCATACAATTATAGAATTAGAATAATGAACTCTTGACCTAGAAGATATTTTTAGTTCCTCGCAGGTGATTATCAACTATACAATACAATTAGCGATCAATGTCAAATGACGTCTTGGAGGCGTTCTAGTGTAGAGGGCATTGCAGTACAACTGATCAGTGCAAGCCAGTCAAGTCAGTACAGTGCAAGTCAGTCACATATATCATTTTTGACGATGATACAACATTTTTTGGTTCGACTCCGGAGGCACTACCATCATAACCCTAAGCCTGTTTCATAACAACAGTGTTCTCGTCGCTGTGTTCTGGTTTGAAGGGTAAGGGATATATAGTAAGTGAGAGACAATTTACCGAGGCGTTCAAACTTACTCCTCAAGAGTAGCAACGATCTGAGAAAGAAACTTCAAACCTGTCTTGGTTCAACTATAGGTGTCTGTGAACGGTAGTGACCACATAAGATCAAGTGGATCCCATGCTCGTATGCTACCTCAATAAAAAACTAGATCTAGTATGATGATCTAAGATATTATGTGGTGGTGTGATGCAGTTGCGACGGTCAGGTCACGGACCACATAAGATCAAGTGGATCCCATGCTCGTATGCTACCTCAATGTTGTAAAAACTAGATCTGGTATGATGATCTAAGATAGTCATCGTTGCGGTGTGACGCAGTTGCGACGGTCAGGTCACGGGCGACACGTCATTCGTGACTCGTGTTACTCGCGAATCACGAAACACGTTTTGTTAACGACAGTGGCAAGCACAGAACGAAAGATCAAGTGAAAAGAAGATAAAGGTTGATTTAAAAACCATTTTAATTAATAAACTCTTTCTTAGGTAATGCGCTATTAATTAATTCTACTCGTTTCACGGTATTTTATTCTATAAAAAAATAAAATAGTGTACCTCGGCCCTCCCTGGGGATTTTCATATAAATCTTATCATATTATTTGGTAGATTACATTCACTCTCACATATAGATTACCTCTAAATTGTGTAATGTATTTTGACGAGTGTTACACACACTGCGTAATTATACTACTTTGCACTTTGTTCTAATGCAACACAATGACGAGACGTTTTTAAATTATACAAGAGTGAGTTACACGCCAACTTTATTTGATTTAAATTAGTATTCCCTTAAAGGACCTTTGTAAGATTAAGATATGATCAGTTTCGTTCATTGTCTTATTTAAGTTTGTGTGAAAAACTGAGCACAATACTATACTGCTACGAGTAAGAAAATTAGTGACGCCCACGAAAGGCTCAATTAAAATGTGAGTTTTCAAGTAACAAAAAATCGTACGTAACGGACTAAATTTTATCAATACAGTTTTTGTACTTAAGATCTAGTCTACTTTATGTACTATAGTGTTAATTTGTGTCCTTTACTATCCTATCCATAGTCTGTAGTTTGGTATCCATAAGGGCACACGGGGCTCATGCTCACAAAGGCAGAATGGCTGACAAAAAATATTTTTCAATCTACTGAACCTAACATCCACTATGTTAGGTTAAAATTAATTATTTAAATCATAATTAGATACTTTATCGCTCAAATTTGTATGTGCCCAAGGGTTCCGACATGAGTCAATGGTCCGAAATGGTCCAAAGAGCGCAATGGTAGTCTGAATTAAACTGATAAGCCGTGACACAGATAGGGATAGATATAAATAAAGAGTTATTTATAAATGAAGGACCTATGCATTATATGTATGTGAAAAACTATTTTAAATAAGATACATTTTGATGATACGATCACTCAGGAATTCGGTCACACAAACATACAAAAGCAAGCACGTGCTGATAGCGAGCGAGTGTTTGGGCAGCATCACGTACACCGATACGATCATAGAGAACTCGCAGTATCTGCGATGATCTATGTATTCAGATATTTGTATTATCAACATATACCAATTTACGTCATCAAAATTCGTTTTGTCGTAAAAATCACATAACACTGTTTCAGAGTTTCATATATTGAAACATCAATGTTCCACGTCTCGTAGGATACTGGGAGAGCAAATATCCAAATTATGTCTGTCTAAAATTCAAAATTTGTTTAGATGCCTAATGTCGATGCCTGATGTCTTAATGTTAGATTAGACTATGACACTATACACCATCTACTCAGTGTATACACGAAGTGTCTTTGTGTGACCATGAGTGTTTCTAATTACGAGATTACACGAAATTAGTGTCACATCGGCGGCTGTGTGAATTCCATACAAGTATAAAGTGCAGAAATTATTGTCTGACATTGGATAAAATATTGGCGACTAGAATCCCAGGGTCTGATTATTCATTAGTGTAATTTCATGATTCATTCATAAGTATGGTTGGTTTCTTAATTCCGTGATTTGAATTACAAATCGTCGACTTTCCTTATCTGTATTGCACATCTAGGCCGATGTATTGACAATTGGAATTCGTTCTCCATGTTTCAGCTGGATAATCAGTGATCGTATGGGGAAAAAATAACATCGTTATAGCAAAAGAATTTGCAACGATCGCACGATTAAACGGTTTGATAGGAGAAAGTGAGCTCCGTTCCCATTCAGACACATGTGTTTACAAAACAAATCAACATTACTAACGAGGTCTGACGTTTATGGCGCACAAATGGCTTGTCTTTTTTTACCTCTCACCAACATAATTTTAATCTATGATCCAAACGACCCATAGGAGTAAATAAAGATCCCGAGAGCGGATCTTTGTGATCAAACAACGTGTAGGCACAAAACAGACATCGCATAAGTATTATAACCTCTTCCACATTAGAAAGTGGTCACTGTCTGAGAAATCGCAAATGCAGAATCCAGCGTGTCGGCGGCTATAAGGTGTCTGTTTCGACTCGACTTCTGACTTCGACTTCGGCATATTGGGAAGTTGAAAGATTGAAAGAGAAAATTGGGAAGTTAAGAGATAAGATGTTATAAATGAAATTGGCGAAAAAGAAACGAATTGAATTATTACATATATAAGAACTAGAAGCTTTCCGCTAAATCATAATAGAACGTGTTTTAACTTTATGAAAGCTTTTAGCAATTTTGGGGATGGATTTGTACCCTAAAATTTTGATTTGAGGCCTACAAATGATAGTCAAAACAAGTTATATGTTTGGTTAATGCAACCCATGGGCTTCTATATGCAACCAAAACTAGAATAAGTAATAAATAAGTAAATGAACACTACTGCTCAGATCTATCACAACCCCCAACCTCGACTTTGTGTTTCAACTGAAATCTAAACACTTTCAAGAGGCGGACCGCGCGCGGCGTAGTAACGGGGAAGCAGAACACATACCAGCTCTACTGCCTGGCAAATGTGTATTTTAGCGCAAAATCCGACTGAACACAAACCAAAAGTACCCACATCGCATAGTTACCCACACGGCGCTAGATGAACGTAAACAAGCCGTATTTGCAGTACACGGACGAGTGTTTGAACGACCCATTTGTGTTATGAATAAACAATTTATGCAGTGAACCGTGACGTTAATAAATGTACTCGAGTGGTGTACTGAACTAGTGACCGACATTGTCTTCGGATGTCCGCCAGAACACCGGCAAATATTTCGACACACATTCTATACGGTTATTCAATGAATATTCCGGTCAATTGTTCGGACAGCCGGTGCTCGTGCGAACAGATTAATGACACCGCTAATTATACTAAACATCTTGCAGTTAAACTCCTTAATTTTAAGGAAAATACAATCGAGTCTTCTTACAATCGTAAGAAATTAATTAGTTTTTAACCCCTTATCATTATTACGTTTCGGTGCTGGACATTATTCTCTATAAGGTAAATAGTCTTCCGCTGTTGACAATTTAAGTCTCCCATCAATTGTCGTGTCGCCGATAAACCGCCTCCATCAGTCAGCTTGTATCTCTACAAACCCAACAGCGTGGACATCGAAGTCCAGACGACGAACAAGCATTTTGACATCGCCTATAAATTTGTCAAGACTATTGTTGTTATACCCTGTTTGTAGGGTTGACGCGCACTTGAGTTGGTGGCACATTCTTAATACGTCTTCTTAATATAGGTTTCCTCTCTCTAACCGAAAGTGAAAATGCTAGGCATCAGAAATGGATTCCTACACCTATTCTACAGATATATGTTCTCTCAGGTTCGCGTTTGAATCATAGAGAAACTGCTTTAGATAGCCCCTGGATCATTAAAAATAGCCATACCCAGACGTAACAGCGCAGGTCATAGAAGATCATATGTAAGGAAGTTTATTAATAGTAATGTAGTGGATATTGATGTTGTGATATTGAACTAATGTTAATAATATCAACGTCCCGAGCTCTCGCTGCTTAAATGAGAGAACTGCAAAAGATTTCTTTGTCTAGCTTTGGATATAAGATAGAACTAGGAAATTCAGACTAACCAAAACGTAAAAATTGAACCAGCAATAGCCCAATGGGTACATACGGTCGAAACATCGTGGGTTCGATCCTCACCCCCTCATTGCACTATTGACGTGAACCCACTCCTAACACATGCCTTTGAGCTTAGCTGGAGGAGTTAACAAAATTTAAAAAAGAATCACATCTTTAACGATACAGAAATTAAGTAATCTGAAAAAACTGGAAAATCAAATTTAAATACGCCGTCACGTGTAAGGTCACCTAAAACTTGCATTATTATCATCGTAAACCTTATTAAATCGTTACTTGTTAGTATAGCCAGCAAAATTCGAATAGACGCCAGCGATTTTCTTAAATTGATGGGTGTATGAGGAAAATGCGGAACGGAAGACTGATTGCACGCAACATTCGGTTACATAAAACAAGTTTAGTTCGAAACGAGATATGCTTGTAAAGGTACATACAATATCTATAGATATTTGATACAAAACAGCGTGGTGCGGCGTTGGTCTCGTCAACGAGAAGCAATTGGTCCAATGAATTCAAAGCGGCGGAATGAATTCAACGCAAGCCATTATGGTTAAATAACATCTTCATAGCAATTTATTGTTGGCTGTAAATAAAATGTATCTTTTTATAAAATTGAGATAGCAAATAAGTATACAGTCAGCCTGATGGTAGGTCACTGCCGCCCACGGACACCTGTAATTTGGGTCTCTTGTGAGGATTGTGTGATGCATAGATAAAAAATATACTTTAAAACTCTCCTACCATTTTACACAAAAATCGTACGAGTATTTCGTATTTTGGCTAGGACAATGTAGTTAATAATTAAAATTATTATAAATGTCCGTTTTTCGGGTTGTCGATTGACTAAAGTTTAGATGACGAACCCATTTAAAACCGAAGTCGCGGACTGATATATGCACAATTTTTTTTCCAAAGTGTTCCTGCTGGAAAATAGCGTTTTTCACTTACGATATAGCACTTGAGGAGAGACGACATAATGATAATAAAATGTTATAGATAATCGTGGCACGTGCGCTTCATATCGGCCTATTTGCGCTCGTTGACAGCCCGCAGCTCTCCGAGTAACATCTTGTAGTCTGATATTATACCTTTACTAGCTGTAGCGAGTGGCTTTGCTCGCGTTATTTGTACAATTATTTTAAAGCAATTTCCGTATATTTGAAAATCTAAGCATTTAGTGAAAAGCTGTTAATTTGGAATTACAAAATTACAAAAATTTTGTTTATTTGTATAGATGATTGTGTGTTAGCAATGACTACTTAGTTCGTCTGATGGTAATAGTAAGTGAGGTTAATGGTGTTATATAGTGAACTGCCTCGCGATTTCGAACGTTAACTTTTCCGAGATTTTAAATCCTTGAGATCCGTTGTTTTTCGTCAACCGTTACCGTATAGGGTAACATTTTACTTGTAAATACTAATGTAATAAATACTTGTTATAATAATGTAACAGCAGTCCTTAGTGGAGTTCAAAGGAGAACGGGTATATCTACACTAAATTAGATAACATGTGAGATTTATGCTCATGCATTGTAGGTGCTATCTAATTGGCAATTGGGGGCAGTTTACACACAAGTTTGGTAAATGTTTAACATTCTTTAAAACAGAATACAATTACTGAGCGGAAATAGATAATTGTGAAGGCACTTTCCCCGCAGAGAATAATTTGATGTACAGATGAATAATGCCAAATTTTCCTACAACGCATTCGCATAATATGAATAACCATAAAGACTTATGAGATCGGGAAAATAATTCCGTTATACATATTTGCTGTTATAAAATTATCAAGGACATAAGTATATTTCATTCATGAAGATTCACATGTTTGATTATCATATTTTTAATTATTTATAATATAAAATTAATTCGCCGTCGCAGCTTGTTAATTATGTGCATTTGTTTAAACGTGTAAAGAAACTTTTGGAAACACGTAACAAAATAAACTACAAAAAAGGTGTGAACAATAAATACATACAAGTAATACTATAATAAACGAATCGATCTACGCATTTATCGGGAATGCCATAAATCTGCTGTTCAGATAGTATTAGTATCTGCTTGGAGCTATGTATGTGTTATAATAGATATGAGTCGGCGTTTCTCTTGCGCATTAGAGGTATTACCACATTTATGGCAAGATTTGGAATAATACTATTACTTTCCTCGATTCCAATGCAAATACAGATATTACCGAATTTCCTATTATTTAAGTATTCGAATGGTAACTCGTATTCACGTACCGATTTGGATACTTAATTTTTTTTCACTTCAGTCTTTCAGTAAATAATACTAAGATAAATTAGCTAGGTCCCTTTACGATTGATTGCAAGTTGCTAGATACTAGAGATCTTTAAAGAAATATATAACAAAGATACTCGTATTGAACACTTTACACCGATAATAGCATTAGGCACGCTAGTTTTGCTTAAACCGCAGTGTTTGAACACAGTAGCGTTCTTTATTAGATTACAGTTATGCATTGTTAAATCATTTGAAAACACCAACTACCGCCAAAAACATTTCTCTTTCTACCCGAGACTGCGGAGATTAGTGAACATTGTTCCATCTCAAGGTAACATGCGAACAAAAGGCAAAAGGCACATGTCATGACCGTCGTAAGGACACGGACAGGTTCCGCTCGCCAGCAGATCAGGTTCCTCGTACGGGAGCGGAACTCGCCACGACCTTGTGGTTGAGGTTTCGTAATTCGCTAACAGTAAAAGTGGACATTTTAATATGCGTAATGCGCTTAATCCGTGATAATTAGATTGTAGTTTGCGGCTGTGTGTGTAGTGATGACCTCTTTTATAACGAAGATAATATATAATAGTATGTAGTCCACCTAGATGGCAAGTGATCACTGTCGCCCGTGGACGTCTTTAATCAGTCCTACCGAAGTTTTGCCTGGAGTTGACAACAGATATGTCGCTACATCTGAGGACTAAGTTAAATAGCTTCGTTAAGCGTCCATCGTTCACCATATCCTGTATATTTACCTACCATACCTAGAAATATTCCAAATTTTGTCGTTTCACACCACTACCCAAAATACCAATCTGTGCTTAGCCGTAATGGCTTACCCCTGCGCTTTAAAACGCGAGCTTCGGGATAAAATTATAATAAGAATAATTCTTATTGTATTAAGAGTTTAAAAGGTTTTGAAGCTAGTACGACAAAAAAATTCTCGATGTTAAACAAGATTAACCTGAATAGCTGAGCAAAAACTGGGTAGGGGCAGATATAATACATATATCGCAATTAGCTCAACCAGACCCTCCGGTTCTAGGAAGTAATTACGGCATAGGTGACGCCATAAAAATGCGTGTACAGCATACAAATACTCAATATGCTTGCGATTGAATAACTCGCCTTTCGTGGGAGGAGCGGCAATCACCACAGAGCGAATACTCTGATAGAGAGACCTTAACACTTTTTAGAAATACTTTCCAGAGTGCATTGGACGGTTACGTTTTTTCTGAGGTCGTCTTAATATAGATACAGATCACATAAGATACAGACCAGATCAAATCTGTTTTATTATTATTGGTTATTAAGGTAAGCTTTTGGTCAGCTAGTTGAATAAATGGGTTATTGAAACACGTTGGATACTGTTAGTACGATAATAAATTTTGAAACAATTTACGTAACATTTCTATTAGTTTCAGTGCTATGGAAACATCACCTTGCGCAAGCTATGTACGCACACGCGCCCGATTTGCGTCTACTCCAATAATCTCTACAATTGGCACACTTTTGTAAACTTGTTCCGTTTCTAGTCTAGTCTGAATAAAAAAACTCATAAGATTTAAATTGCTTATACTAGATGTTTCATTATGTATACACTGTGCATATAATATAGGAATTGAGCAAAATTTATATTACAGTAAAACTTAATTTTTGACTTGTATGGGGGCTATTCTAGGATGCTATCGAAAAATTCAGATAAATATATACAATCCAAATGTCTCCTAAAAATATTCTGATCAACTCTCCTGAATGTTGTGATATTATGGAGAATGCCCATAATAACATAACATTTTCGAGAATAGTAAAAATCAGTCATCCAAGGACATGAAGATGAGATGACAACTGAAGTAAGAACAGGTATACATTAGACTAGTACATATTATATTGAAAATAATAATTCACATTTGCAGATTATTTTAATTAAATTAAGCAAATGGTACATAACGGAATGGAAGAATTCTTGATAGAGAACATCAGATGGGATCAGTAACGGATCAGAAATAATATCTTCTCTAGTTAGAAACAAAATTTTGGTTATACGAAGAGCTTGCAATACTGGAGAATCGCAATGAAGAAAGAACTACTCAATTGTCTAAGGAAAATTTGATAGTGCCTCTTTGCCATAGACAAATAGAAAGATAAATATAAGAAAAGGGTTCAGCGAGAGCAACGGCAACTTTATCAAGATACAACTTCCAAGACTTATGAAAATGCAAGAAAATATTTTTTTCTATTTTCATAAATCCTATTAGTTATTAACTTTTCTGGATCAGTATCACTAATGTTTGTATTCTTAGGGTATACTGTTCTTATTCATATACAATATCTGTACTAATGATAGACGGAACCTAGAACCAAAAGTACATTGGATATTCAATTTAATATACTTTAATGACTTAAATGTAAGTAGTTTGTTTTACACCATAGTTTTACAATATCAGTGTAATTACTCACAATGAGAATAGTATTTTCAATAGTACATCACCAAGATCATAATATAGATAATTCCAAAACATTAATCAATGAATTATCAAATTTTTATCACAGTAAACAAAAAGATTTCATCAAATTCTGTGTACAGAATTCAACAAAACAAAATAGATGGTTTTTGTAATTGAAAGATATAATTGTTATTTACTATCATATCCATATATGTACTTTGTTTATAAACAACGTTTTGTTTACAACACATTATACAATGAAATTTTCGAAATATTATTGGAGATAATCATAATAATAACATGTTCTTATTAAATAAAGTAATTTTTTTCCGCAATAAAAACATCTCTGCAAAAATTTATTGAACCATCAATGATAACAAAGGTCATTGTCTTGTTTTTATTCAAACAGATACAATAAACCCATTGTTAAAATGTTTTTCTCTCAATGCTATTTTAACTACAATGAAAAAATACAAAAAACAGATGGTACACACTTGATTTGCATGCATAATGTTTATAAAATAGTATCAGGTCTACGAACGGCTATTTGAATTTAAAATGATTCGCTACATCGGTACGGAGCGAACCGTAGTTGCGCTACGTACGAGCTGGTACACCTAGCTTCTCTCAACCACGGATCGCGCAAATGCATAACAATAACATGGTCACAATACCTGGTGAGGGCCTCCGGGCCCGTCCCGCGCTCATGCTGCCGTCGGCACCCGCGCTGCGCACTCGGTACGCGAGGCGGTTACCGCACTCCTTGCCTCGAACCTCAGCACCACAATCCAGGCAGCAATTATAAAAAGAACCCATTTTCAATGTCACACGTTACACGAGGGTAACTGGATGGACGTCGACCACCCGCCTTTGGACCCATTCACACACGCACCTCCTTAACTATAATATTTCAACTTTATTTTCTTCACAAGGTAGTTTACAATGTGGCTAGAGCCTCCCATAATAGTATGGTACTGATAAAATTGTTATCGTTATTTACTTATGATGGACGTAAACGAAAAAAAATCAGTGTCGTGGGAGCAAAACCATGTACAAAAACGTTTGCATAAAAAAACCGACTTCTTATATTGTTTGAACGTTTCAAACTGTGTTTCAAACAATAGAATCGTAAAAACTCCGCCGCGACAATAGCGTGACATTGGAACTGCATCCACTTGAATCTAATGACCGGTGTTTTTTCCATTGCATGAGATGCAACAACGTAGGATAATTGGTTTATTAAATAACTACACGAGTATTATCTCAGGCAACGTTCGCTATTTTTAAGAATAGAAAATAAAATATACAAAAAATATGTACGTTTACTTCTACCTTTTTATATTCAAATATATATTGCTTTTAATAGTTTTAAAATGCCATTATAAAACTATTAAATGCATTTTTAGAAATCCAAAATTTTGTCGCCGTCCAAGCAAACATCATGGTCCAACTTTTTTATCAAATTGCAATACTCATGTATACAATACAATACAAATACTCTTTATTTGTACACCAGGTTTATAATTACATACAACATTAGGGTCTCCTCCAGCAAGGTATACAAAAGGCGGCCTTATCGCTAAAGCAGCGATCTCTTCCAGGCAACCTTTGGGTAGAAAATAGAAACATAAAAAAGAAAGAAAGAGGGATGGTGTACAATAATTTAATATATCTTAGTGAGGTTCTATTTTTTATAATTAGACCTATTCTTGTACTACTTTGTATCTTTCCTCTTTTAGTCGCACAAGATCCTTAAGCTCAAACACTTATCATTTTTCACGAAATGTGGCGGCGAGAAATCTCTTTTTTCTTACTTATCTGTTTGTTCCCGGTAAATTTGTTTTGCCAACAAAATTTTTGCTGTACACGTTTCGGGCCTCGATAAGGAGGGGGCAGAAACTTCTTATCTCCAGCCGCGGGTTTTGGAACGCGCAGACAAGATCTAGGATAGTACTTCGGCTTTATTTACTCGTATATGATGATTCACCACGACTACTGGCAATTCAAGTAGTCGCTGATGGTACATACAGTCGAAGTTTAGATTTCGGCGTAAAGAGATATATTCTGAAGCTTTTTCACACGTGATAATGATACACGAAAATCTGGCATACGGAAATGTAGCGCTAATGCTTCATAGTTGCTTAGGATTATTTTATTATTATTCTGGTTTATTATTCTGGTTTTTAATCGATTTTAATTCACAATATTCTGAAGACATAATGCCATACAAGTATGAAGCATTCTCTTAATTCTATCGGAATAATCGATAATCATGTGTTTCCATTATAATATATGCATCTGTAATACATTTGAATTCATGGCGAAACTAAGCATCGAAGTTATATTTTTGATTAATATATTTTTTCTTTCGTCGTTAGAAACATCTTATAAAGCAAATATTGTTAAGACCTGTCTGTAGGTTCAGTTAAAATTGTGTACATTGTAACCGTTAGAATATGATTAATATTTTAACTAAGAAGTAAGCTAAGGTCAGAGGAAGGCTATAATTCTATGAAAACTTAATGAATTTGAACTTCAATGAACGTAAAAACAGTCTATCAGGGGTGCAATTATAGAGAGATCCTAAGACAACATTAAGGGACGCTTTCAAAGACTAAGGCCAGAGTTTGACAAACAATGAAGAGGACGTTTAATTCAAATGGCTTCCCGACTCACAATCAAATAAGTTGTCTGATCGCGTAAGAGTAAACGATAAACGATCGTAATTATAAAGTTAATGCTTGTCAAAATGGTATGAATAGTTAATGCCAAATAAACAGTTGAAGAAATGTTATTGGGCATCATTAGATGGAAGGCACAACTCGATAGAAATCAAAGTTTTTTAATTATTATTTAGTA
Source organism: Udranomia orcinus (assembly GCA_018247775.1). NCBI lineage: Eukaryota > Metazoa > Arthropoda > Insecta > Lepidoptera > Hesperiidae > Udranomia > Udranomia orcinus. Next base: position 17,921 of record DWGW01000052.1, read on the forward strand.
AATGATTCTAATTTCGATAATTTAGGAATTTAAGAAGATACACTAAATAATTCATAATTAATAAAAAAATGTTTTGAAAATCTAGGGCCTGACCTAGTCTAGAAAAATCCTCGGGTCTGCCAACTTTTCTTAATTAGTATACGTTGTATAAATATTGAAATAAAGAGCTAAATACTTTGTTTATTAAAATCGGTTTTTAGTGCCAGAAAATAACGTTTTTCTGATTTATATAGTTAGTAGAGCGTCGACCCTGGAATTATTAGCAATCCGACAGAATAACGACCCATTTTATATTAACGATTAATGTCGTTTCAGAGAGAACTTCCAACGTTAACCGCTGAAGTGAATACACAAGACCTTTAAAAGTAAAACTTTCATAGGTTTTGGATGGCAACACTAAGTGCAGAGATAAAATTCTGTGAGACAAAAGCCTTAGACGTTTCCGGAATATCAGAGGTAGGACTGCGCCAGTTTACGTTTCTTGAGGAAATCCCTCAAATAAATATTTTTATTGGACATACATATTTTGGAGTTAAAACAGAACATGTTAATGCGCAGTTTTTAATAATATCCTTTTAAAAGTAGGTTTCCAATTAATTTATTTTTATTGAGGCTTAAAATTAAACGGAATAGAACGTACCTCGAGCGATTAACAAATATTTTCTTCGGGGCTAAAACAAGTGAGTGTGGCAAATATAATAAATAAATGCAAATTCATCCATAGATTATAAAGTCTTTGCTCCGCTTGAGTTGAGCTTGACGATTAAATTTGAACAAAGTTGTTGACCAATCGCGGAAGTGTACGCAAGTGTTAGCGTATAACACGCCGGCCCTCGCGGCGGAAGAGTATCCGTGTCAGATTTTTATTACGTAAAAAAATATGTTGAGCAGTTGAATGGATAAAGTCCCATTACTATTATTAATATAATAATTTATCTACCACCTTCTAAATTACTTTACTATAGTATAATATCGTTTTAACTCAAAGTAAATGGAAGGAGGTTGTGCATGCAGCACATGTGTAAAACCACAAAAAGTTCTATCGTCTTCAAAATCCAAAACAATTAATAAATATCAAACAAAATGTTACGTTATTTTTCTTTCATCTCCAATTTATTTTCGATTTAGAATATACTGACTGCGATAATACCCAGATCTATTGCAAAAGAGCCTCCAAAACAAGCTGAGTTGCAACCAATAACCCTTGGTTGGCTGCCAAGAGAAACAATCTTTATTTCACGTCTCTCGGGAACGGTCAACTAAACCCGTCAATTTGTGTTCTATTGTTGGTTTTGAAATAGGGGGCACGGCGGTGACCTCGACAAGAAGATTAAAAGAAATTCATGACGATAAATACTTCATGCAGGACTTGTTTTAAGTGACATGGTTTTTAATATGATATCGACGCTTGAAAGTTGCCTATTGTCGCTTAAGAATACATTTCTTTAGGCAATGGCTTAAGAAATGTATTCTTACGCGACAACAGGCAATGGCTTAAGAAATGTATTCTTAAGCGACAATAGGCAATGGCTTAAGAAATGTATTCTTAAGCGACAACAGGCAATGGCTTAAGAAATGTATTCTTAAGCGACAACAGGCAATGGTTTAAGAAATGTATTCTTAAGCGACAATATTCTAATAATATTCTTTACAGGATAACCTTTTAAAGTTTTTAAAATAAAATAAATCACATAAAATCATCTAATAATTATACCGTTACAATTGCAATGGAATTTGAATATTATTTACACCCTTTATTATTTGCTATTCATGGATTTAAGTTTAGATCAGATTAAAATACGTATACTCAATATCGCCAAAATGTCGCTTAAGAAAATTATCCTTTCAAGCGGCCATATTTAAACTTACACAGCAGTATCCTGACAAGAAGACTTACGTAAAATCATGAAGATAAATACTCGTATATTATGCAATGACGTGTTTTAGGTATAATAACGTTTTCTTTTTTGAGAGCATATAAATCTAAATGTAACGAGTAAAGATTAATCGGATACTATGTAACATTGCTCAAAAATGTTCGTTTTGAATGAAATCATTGATTTAAAATTAATCAAATAAAAATTGAAATTGAATATGAACCGATCTGACTTTAGTGGAAATAATTGTCACAAGTAGATGGTTGCGTTTGTACAAGTTCCAAGCGATTTAATGATGATCTGGTCATACGTAATTGGCCAGAAAATTTAAATTCATTTCAATTACTGTTTTATTATTTAACACTAATTGGCCATTAAAGTTAGTGGGTCCATACAAGTTGGCTCAAAAATTAATCCCGTCTCCTTTTTCCGCGGCGGGTTTGTTAGAATTAATGAACGGTTAATAAAAGAGGGATTAATTTCACAAGTTTCGTCTGAGGAGATTCTTTAGGAGCCATTTTGTCTAAATTATTTCGTGAAGTGCTATGAAGCAATCAATGTTCTGTGGAAGCCGCGGTACCTTTTTAAACTTTTAGGGAAATAGGCTTTACTGCTGAAGGTCACGGCCTTTCAAAGTTCCCTCATTGCTTCATACTGTTACTGAAATAATGATTAATTAGTATTTTAATGGGCGCTTTTTGGATTTCGCCTCCGAAATGTCGGCAAGCAGATTTAAATAAAGTTTATTTTTAACGAGTTTCCGATCGTGGCCTTATAGATCAGCTTAGAAATTTAATAACCTCTGTAGTAAAATCCTTCCGTAATTAAGTAAACCCTTAAACCGGTTTTCATTTTGGTGGGAGCTTATAATGAGTTTAAATCGATATGTCGAGTCGACACCCGATTTTTCATGTTTTGTCAAAGCTCGTCATATTTATTGAACACTAGAATTCATCGATATCTGTAAGATTTCAAATAGATTACCTACTCCTGAAGACCAAGTTACTGAAGAAGAACATGCCGTTAAGTATAGAAATATATGTATCTCTCAACTTAAATCCATTAAGTTCACTAAAATGTCAACGGGCACCAGTAACCACTCATTAAGTCTTGCATGCATTTACTAATTCATGTTGTAAAGAAATTTTACATCATCGCTATTTCAAATTTAAGATTATTACGGCAGTCGGAAATGACTGGTTATACAAAGCTTCGCAGGAGCAAGCTTAAATCTAAAGTTAAGTCAAGTTGTTAATCGCGTGTGCAAGCGGCCGCTGGATCAAACTCAAAGCAATTTAACTTACTAACCAAGGGTCTTCTTTTGAGGGAAATATCACAGATAATCTACTAAAGTTGGATGATGGGCAAAAGTTCCTCCATCTTATTCGATGACGGAACATTCCAATCTTTGATTCGGTTTCTGAACGTCAATTTTTTCGTTAGAAGACTAACACGTGTATGTCATTGGATATTAAGAAGCCATCGTATTTTTAAATCTGCTCTGTTTTTTTATTTCAATTCAAATAGTCGACATCTTCTTACATACAAACAGGTAATTTGATTTTATTCAATTTCGTTGTTTAAAACAGCGTTTTACATCAAACCAATTAATTTATAAATCAGTCCATGTTTTGAGTACATGTACATCATTATCAATTCCTCCTATGTACTTCCTCCTATGTACTTACTCCTAATCTACTCATCTATCAGGTAAACCGTCCAATATGGTCTTACAAACTGCTCTTGAAACAGAAATGTAATTTGTGTAGTACAAATTGCAGAACTGCGACAAGCAAGTGTAAAACAGTTGTGCTCGAGTGTACAATAACATCGTGTACACTCAAGTGATAAACCTTTAAGACTCCTTTGCTAAGTGGAACGTTCAGTTTGCACTGTACAGGTCTAACCTGACTCAATTCTAGTTGAAATAACACGTGGGGAAGGACTCAATTCTAGTAGAAATAACACTTGAAAGGCTAGCGTAACAGGTACTCCTACTCTGCTAGCTACAGAACCAAGAAACGACGGAGATTACTTATTCAAAGCGGCAATAGCCTAATGGGTAGTGTGTCGGACTAACGATCGAGAGGTCGTGGATTCGATCCTCATTTCCCCATTGCACTATTGACGTGAACCCTAACACATGTTTTTGAGCTAGACTGGAGAGGTTAACAAATTTAATAAAAATATATTTATTATTATACTAGACGAATCTCTCATTAATTAATTCATTAAGTTCAGTCCTTGAAGAATATTTAAACGAAATATATAAATGAGACTCTAATCCTATGAAAAAGTACCCTACAATAAGCCCGGTGGCAGCCGCACAGAAGGTGGTGGGCGGCAGAAGGCTCCTTGTGGGCTGGACGTCGGCTCGGGTGCGGCTGCTGGATAGCCGGCCTGTGAGGTGTTACAGGTGCCTCAAGACGGGGCACCTCCGCGCCAAGTGCACGTCCGCGGTGGACCGCAGCGATGAGTGCTATCG
>DWGW01000053.1:0-22233 GCA_018247775.1 Udranomia orcinus
GTTTGAATGCAGTTGACACGACTGCAATAGAACTGAAAAACAAACACGCAGTCCAATTGCAGCCGTGTCTGACTGTGACTGTGGGTTTGTTTGTGTTATTACAGTCATATCAACTGCATTCAAACTGCACCTGAACTGCAATTTGCGGTTGGATTGCAGTTGAAATGCGGTCCGTCTGTGAAGAGCCTTAAAGGGGGGTGGGAGTCGACAAATTGTGACGTTGTATGACGAGGGGAGGAGTTCGAAATATCGTAACGTCACATTCCATACATTTATTATGTAATTTGACTTCACGATACCTTATAGCAAGAGTACCAAATGTTAAAGAAAAGTATCATCTCTCTGCGAAGTCAAACCGATGCACAAAGCCGCGGGCCGTAGAATACCATAGAGTAGTGTTCCTTCATTCGAAAAGTATAGGCAAAACCTAAATTTAATGTGGTACATTCGGTACTTTTTATTCGCAGTAGGGTCGTGAAAAATTCGAGCCTCCCAGTCTTACCGCCTTCAACCATTTTCGACCTTAGTCGGCTCTTTAGAATAATTTTATTTAGTTTAAACTATCGTTGCTAAATATAATATACGTAGGTATACTGTTATATTAGTATAAAGAAATCAGTTTTCGGAACTACAGTACCCACACAGATTAAGGGTTTCAAAGGAAAAACCCTATAAGTGACTTATCTTCATTAATTTAATTATTTAGCTATAGCCCACTAGCAATATTGGTCGGGTTTTGAACCTCTTATGCTTCCAATATAGCTGGATAGATTTTTATCGATATCTCGATGGTTCCAAAACATAACTGTAAAATTGTACTCGACATGAATAAATTAATCATATCACTCTCAAAGTCGAGTAAAAGTAAATACATATATTGTATACCTAAGTAAGACGATGATAGCATTCAATTGATCTATTTAACTATCACTAGGTACAACTGGTTCCGATTATTTTATCAGTACAGAGTACAGTCATTGGTTCACTCATATAACGACCGGAAAGTAACAGGGACAAGTGGAGCGAGTAAACGCATATTACGGCGATTCAAACATACCTACACTTAATACATAAAACCTACTTGCATATAGATGTTACCAACAATTTGTTAGTCTTTTATGTATGTAAACAAAAAAGGTAGATCATATCTACGATATGAAGGTAGTTTTGGAGATAAAAAGATAAAGAAACCACAATGAGTGTCTGCTCTACGCAATAAAGTATGTTTTTATCTCCGTAGGGCTACGATTAACGTAATCTAATAACGGGAAAAAATATATAGACATTTCTTGCTCTCTCATAACAGAGTTCATAATATAAGGCAAAAAACCTATTACGGTTAGTTACCAGAATTAACAGAAATATTGTCAGCACAGAGATGCTGTATAATCTATTTCATTAACGTTAAGAGGCTCCCGAAAACTATGTATAGTACGACTAACCGGTGTTTAAGAAATGAATTTCGAACTTTAGAACTTAGGAATTCACACTTAGTAAGTTATTCATATAAGTAATTCATTAAGTAAGTCACTCATATACGAATATGTGGTAATAATTATCAAATACGTTATTACCAATGCTTACCTATAACTAAGAACATTTTCCCCTGTTGCATGGCGGAGAAACCGAACGTGTGATGTGTTAGGAATGTTATAGTAAACTCCAGTCCCGAGTAAATGAATAGATATATGAAGTATATCAATCCGAGTTTCGAGAGCACCCTCTTCTGGTGTTCGGAGATGTCCGTGACCGCGGTAAACTTGAGCAGGTGCCATGGACATACGTAATCCAACGCCTTTGATAGGTTTAAGCGTAGCGGAGTTCTTTTGTTCTGAAAATTAAAGGAGGCACCTTTAACAGAATCTATAACTACGCCTAATAGTGTTCTTTATTCAAAAATACAAAAATCTTCAACATCAGTAACGATAAATATTGTAGGACTCCCTGTCTGCTGCTTTTGCTTACGCTGTGTTGCAGCAAGCAGTGTCTTTCACAACTTAGTAGGTACAACTTATACTAACACACATGTACATAGAGAACAGCGATGTTTTACATACATAGTGATAGCATTGTTTTGACAGTACTTATTGACAATCTACTTTCGCTTTAACAACCTAGTTGAAGTTATTTCAACTTACAAGTTATCTTAGGTATATACATAGGTATCTACTAACTACTACAATATACGTACAAAGAAATATACAATAATTAATTTATTTTTACAACCACCTGACCAAGCGCACTTCGTACTGCTTCAATTATTTCCGCGCCCTCCGTTGAAATCGACACCTTTTTATTTATGGAGGGATGATTTATAGAATAAAAAAGTAAAATATTAATTGAAACTTACCATAATACATCAGTAAAAACCGCATTTTAATTGGCTTAGCTGTTACTGAGATTAGCGTGCACAAAAGCGCAGAGAAAATTCTAAAATATTTTTTTTAATTTCTAGTCTTTAATAAAGGCGGCTAAAAATGGTTTTCTCTTATATATTATCCATGTATGCACAGCAATCACTTACAGATTTATTATATGTATAGATAAAAGAAAGCACAGTATAATGGTAATCAAATTAATTTATATCATTATGTACAAAGTAGATATGTATATTAATAACACATAACAGTCTTTAGCTCTTATTGTTAGATTTTAATACTTACAAAAATAGAAATATTTGTAGAAAAACAATTAATTTGCAATGGTTGTTCAATTTGTAACTTAACTCAATATCCAATATTGCTAGAATTCGGATATACCTAAATATAACTTTAAATTATACGCTTCTATCTCATTATGTCTCAATATTAGTGAAGCATACATCAAACGAATTATGTCTCCATTCCGAAAGAATGTCATATACCATGAATAATTTAAAAACTCTTATTAACTATTTGAAAAACTGCTAGATCAGGAATGGTACAGGACAGTGAAGACAGTGCTTTTCACAATGGTCTCCTGTACACTCTGGTTTTTCAACATACAGCAATTTACGTGAGAACCACTAACAATATAAACTACTTATTTTGTAATTTCTCTAACATCTTCCCTATGTCCTGACTACCGACCGGGTTGGGTCGCTTCAGTCTATGTTTCGCCGTTAGTTTCGGTACGCAACTCTTCAATGGGGGCCGGGTTACTGGCTTGGGAAATGTATCTAGCTTCGAGTGACCCCCAAGTCCATCATACGATACATTAAATTGTGATAGGTTTAGATCGTTTTCTTCGTTGAACTCAATTTTAGCGGGTTGCTTCTTATGAAAGATGCTAGTCTTGTTGATTGGTATATTTTCTGATGTCTTCTTCGATACAGCGTTTCTAGCCGAGTTGAGTATTGCGAATTCGGATGGCTGTAAATGATAAATCATTTTAAAATATAATTTTACATTAAGGTATTAGAGCAAAAGCTGTTGCTTAAGGGTGTGTGCATGAATTTTTGAACAGAAAAGAGAAAAATTGTGTTGGGAATTTCAGCTGCAAAATATTGCTCTTTAGCTATTGTTTGAGAAAAATAAAATGTCCATGGCTAGAAACTATGGAGTATGGCGATAACTTTATTCTATCCTCCTCATGCCCATTTTCATTTTGGTATCCCTGACACACTCACATTTATGTTACAAAAAATTATAATGTACTAAACATTTTTTTATTTCATTTCCTATATTATTCACAGAATCCAAAGCTAAAATATTACTTTTAATGTTATTTAACTAGTTGGTAGAACATTTCATGGTATCCACTTTGGGCGCACCACAGCCACACCTATTTCTGCCGTTGTAGTTTGACATGTGTGATAAGAGAGACGCACTTAACAGTCTTTCCAACTTAGTTTTCAAAGCCATGTTTTGTGGTTGACCTTAGGATGAACTTTGATCATGTCTTGTGTTGATTATAGATGTCCATGGGTGGCAGTGATCACTTACCATTAGGTGAACTGCATGCTTGTTTGCTACCACCATGTTTCAACAAGACGGTGAGATCTTATGTGATCAAGAAGTCTTTGCTTTTCTAGGTAGTAAGTATACCTCTGTTTGTACTCTCACCTTCATATTAGTATCTGGCAGAGGGTGGGTGGGAAGCCGCTGAAGCGCTGCAAGCGCCAGGCTGCTCTGCTTTAGGTTTAGGTACGGCGAGTCGGCCGTCTCTATCCGCTTCACCATAGTGTTCTGAAGACAATATGATATAAACTTTGTAGAATGTAATATTAATATGGTCATGGCCAGAATATAATATCAATAACAATGCAGTCAAGGCATAATTTACATATAAATAATTACATATAATTTTTAATAAAAAAACGTATACCTAAACGTGAAAATTTGGCTAAATGTTGAGATGGAAGACAAACGCCTATTCCATTAATAATATTAAAAAAAAAAAATGAGAGTTGTAAGGTTACTATAATAGTTTACCGGTCTATACCCATGTATGGCGTACTTTGTATAAGTTATCCCAAGTTATTTATTCATTTATACTTACAAAACTAGAATTGCTTTCGTTCGCTGATAGGTTATCACTAAAAATGTCCTGATCTGAAGGCCTCTGCCGCTTTACAGCTGATTCCCAGGAGTCTTCTGTCAGCGACCGGTCTAAAACATCCGACGCCTTCCTCTTAGTCTTCAAACTATCATACTTGCGTTCCATTACTGAGAGTTTTTCCTCTGCTTGCCTGAAATTAAACAAAAAAAAACCCTAGTTTTACATTCATTGTATTTGAGTTTCTTCTTTTATTTAATATTAAGTAATTGTAATGTAAGTAATTGTTTGTTGTTTTAAGTTTTCTATAAATATTGTCATATCTTTAAAATACCTAGTTTGTTTTGGATCATTTGTATGTCGCCTACACAGTGTAAAGAATGATTGAGACATAAATAGTATGGACTCAAAAACCTGATAATTAGTACAATGATAACATCATGATTTTATAAGCAACTAATGTTCATAAACTCGTTCAATACACTTTGTTATCATAGCTTAAGGCTTAGAAATGCTTGGTGAACATGCTACAAAGGAAAATAGAATATTACTTAAAGTGTCACTAATATATAGAAAGTAAAACTATAAGTAATTATTATATATCTGTATGAGATCATCAGACTACAATACTCACACCAACTTAGCCTGCAAGTCTGATGCATTGCTCTTCTCATTAAACAGTTGCTGTTTCAGCGATTGCATTCGATCCCGAGACTCGTTCTTTTTACTCTCAGACTCGCATAATGCCCTGAAACATTAAGAATATTTTAATAAAATAAAATCATTTAGGCTTCTCTCAGTATTAGTGTTAACTGAGAGATTAGGTTAGAAAAAAACATTGAGATATTGACATTGAGGACCTTGCAATAAGAAACCGAATTAAATTTAGTGAAACTGTTTTAGCTAAACACACAAGTATTATTTGATATTTTGGGTAACAAATATTGATTGTTCCACTCACAATGATGTTGCATTAATATTGAGTTTTAACTACTTTATGTACCTTTTAAGGGCAGTTGCAAATGTCGCAATTGTCCTAACATCAGAATAACCCTCGAGCATCAGTTCCACTTCATCACTGGTCGCATTCAACACCTTCTGTAAACTATCATAAGAAATATATTATACTTATATTATTTATCAATTTAATATAGGTACAATATCATAAACATAAATTATGGAGTTCTTTTATATTCACTCCTAACTTTGTGTGTATATAAAAGGTAAAGAGAAGATAAATATCATACTTTTTTCATTATATTAATTAAAAAACAAATTTTACCCATTTAATGTCTGTATATTTTTCTTCAGGCTTTCATTTTCTTCTTTTAACTTCTGCGTTTCTCTGTTCTGTATTTTTACATATTCCAGTTGTTCTTTTAGAGCTGAGACAGCAGATTCTCGAATGACAAGTTTCTTTTCACATGCCTTTAGCAATTCTCTAAAAGGTTACATATTGTAAAATCAGTTGTACATTAATAACATATTTTACATATACTAAACATACATTTCACAAGCTGGGTATTGGTTGCTTGGGTTCTCATTTACATTACAACTGTCAAACAAGAAATGCGATTGTTATTATTGTTACCAAATCTTGCTAGTTTTTAACTATAATCATGGAAGCATGGAATCATTACTATGTATTTTTTATACATATATCTAGCACAGGCAGGCAGGCCACCTGATGTTTTGTGGTCACCATCACCTATGGACATTATCAACACCATCGGTGTTGAACCTCTATTTTTGGAGTAGAGCTTTTTTTGTGCTACGTTCAAAGAATGACATAGTGACCTGGGAATACCTCAGGAGGAAGTTCATAACATAATTTGCATTTGCACAGATGGGAAGCTCAACCAAATCAGTTCAGTATATCAATTTAAGTGTATTACAGACATTGCAGCTATTAATTGACATAATAAAGATTTCTTTCTTTTTCTATCTAGTATCTTTAAAGAATAATGTACATGTAAATTGCATGCAATGTCCATTTTTTGTTTAAATAAAAGTTATTTCTGAAGCTACTTTGAACTTACTCAATCTTTTTTAGATCAGCAGTAGCCGATGCAATTTTTTCTTCTTTCTCTTTTGCTGTTGACTTGAGCTGCCGTAGCTGAAGTTGAGCATCGTCCAACCTTGATTGGAGTGTGGTGACGTCATCACCTGTGTTCTCATTTGATATTGTTGGATACAGTCTGAACATGCATCTATCTGTCACTTTGTTGCGGCATTGAGGGCACGATTTGGACCTGAAATGTTTGTTATTTATCGTTAAGTTCCAACAAAAAGGTATTATTTATAGGTGTTGAGTTATATGTTACTTGTTTTGATGTAAAACATACCTTCCTATCCATTGTGATAAGCAGTTGTAGTGGAAGATGTGTCCACATTTGGTGACATAAATATTCTCCGCCTGATTCACCAAGTCGCTACAAATTGTGCATAGAATATGCATGGCTGTAATTTTACCAAAAAATTATATTATAAGGAATGTTTTACACAAGTCAAGTGGAATATACAATACGTAATTAAGAGAAATATTAGTATTAAGATATTATATATACAGATTTTTTTAAACTATAAGTGTGTTAATATATATACATGTAGTAGTTTTGTCTATCTTTCCAGCTGAGCTCGGCAATCAATCAAACAAACAATCGCTCGTTTGGTCGTAAGTCCGACATTGAAATTGGTAACTTTTGTTAACAAAACTCGGACTGATTTTGTCCAACAGGTGTAGCAAAATAAGTTTGTTTGACGGTTATCTATTGTTTTTTTAAGGTTATGTTTGAAATCCAAACATGTCTCAAAACTTTATAATTTGTAGGTAAAAAAAAAGTTAGTAATATCTGTTTAGAGCTGTGATACACTATTCTATTGGTGTAATTGCAAATAATTATAATATCCATGTATCAAAAAGGTACCTTCAAAAGTTTTTGGCAACTTTTCACTAGTTTTAGTTCGTTTTTAACATTCCTTCGCTGTCACACTCACAAGTCATTTGTAGCTTTACAATTTCTGTTACATTATTTAGTCAAAATTTTGCTAATTTAAGTCAATATTTGGTATTTGTTTGTCAGTATTTGACTTTAAAACTTTTCAGCAAACAAAAGTATTTAAAAGTTTATTTATTGTGAAACTGTCAATGTAAACTTTTGACATTCAATTCTATTTAAAATATCATAGATTTTTTCATTATGGCAATGGCGTAGTAACGATCAGACAATTATTAACGAAATAATATACAATGCTGCTGAGGAAAAAGCATAGATAGTTTTTGTAATGAAATAGGTCTAGAATAATTCTATTAATATAAATCGCTACAAAGTATTTTCCTATTTGTTTGCTTAATTGGTAGTTGGTTATTAACTAATTTCAACATTAATTTTTGACGATCAAGAAACAAAAAATCAACAAGTAGTTTTCTTTCTAGTTTCGGAATATGGGTATTACGAATCTTATAAATAAAAGACGTTCTCAATGGAAAATGTCTCTTATATATTTCTCAGCCCCAATATTTACGTATCTTCGCCAAAAGCGGATCCAGGGGGGAGGAGGGTCATCGTCCCCCAGGGGTCTAGCTAGGTTGAATAGATAAAAAATAATGATCGTTTTATAATAAGTGGCTGATTTGATAGGTCATCAGATATCCCTTTGGATTATGCGATTTGGAGTTTCACGCTCCACTCCCTGGATCCACCCTTGATGCTAGCTATATAAGGTTTAGAAAATAAGATACAACCCTAGTAAGACAACAAAAACAGATAGTCAAACGACATTGGGAGATGTTGAATATTTTATTGAAAGCTTACGTTTTATTCATTCACACATTACACATGGTATGGTACATAAGATACAAGCATGCAAACATTGGTTAATTTCCATCATTCTACATCAATTTCCTCCATTTTCTTGTGGGCCCTTTTCAATTCTTCCAGAAGAATTTTCGCATGTGCCTTGTCTATTAAGACTTCAGCTACTTTTGGCTCCCCGGTGGCCAGAAGTTCGTCGGAATGTAGCGTCAGTTTGATCGTGTCAACTGCGCCTTCAGGACCCTCGGCTGCTGAGACGTCTGTAAGTTTGTTTACTGTAAAAGAATTAATAACTATTACGTACATATATATCTTGCAAAGGTTTTTGAGGATTGGTCTTATCTTGATTTATGAGATATAACTGCAGAAGTATTACCAATACTTGTATTTTGTACCGAGACTATACATTAGTAGTGACTAAGGACTCATAGGCAGGAGCAGCATCAGTGGCAAATTATGTCAACGTTTAAAAGTTGGTAACTTTTACAGTCTGAAAGCTTAAAAGTTAGTCAATTTATAAATATTACAGTTATTCTGAAGAATGAACACTTGAAACAAAATAAGAACTTTGTTTTATCACCTCTTATCCATATAAATGATACAATACGAACCCATAAACCCATTGTTCTTGGCATGAACCTCGTACGCGTCACGGGTGTCGTCAGCGGCGTCGCCAAGCGAGGCTGCGTGGGCTCGCGGCAGGCCCAGCATGAACAGCTCCTTGGACAGCTGCTGGCCGCTGCAACCGCAGCGGTGGGCTTGCCGCAGCGTCCACCGGAGCACCGCTGCAGCGCGGGCGCATTCCTCGCGCGTTGCTGGACATATAACACCAACCTGACAACTTTTTACACAAGATAATTGCTTGTTGTATTTGTATTCGAAGCAACACTAGACTTAGACGATTGACCAAATTGGGATATTTCTGCTTTGTAACAGCAATGTTCTTATCTACGGTTTGCCGGGTGTGGTAAGTAAACACACTTAATCAAGGCGATTCGACTTATTCCTCAGCAACGATTCAGTGAACGGTCAAGTCAGACTGAACTTCGATCTAGCTCTGGGGTTGATTACAGATATTTATGGGCTATCTAGGGGCAGCAGTGAGTTCGATCAGGTGGACTGCTTACTCGTTTACTATATCTCAAGGTTATAAAAAAGATTCTATCCATTTCTGCTCTACTAATGTGTTCTGATACTGTGTTTAAAAGTGAATATCTATCTAAAACACCATTCATTTTTAAATTAGGATACACTTTTACAATTAGGACCACAAAGAGTTAGTGTCGAATTTTCAGTAACGTACAACAGCTGGAGCAACACTATTCTTTATCCGCAGCAGTGATACTTAACATTAGGTTGTTATTGTGTTAATCATATTCCCTCATGGTCTTTAACCGCAAGTGGACGCATAGCTGTACATCTCGTAGGTACTTACCTAGTATTACTAAGTGAAAAATAATAATAAATTTGCAGAGCACTTACACAAGCTGGTGCCGCTTAAGATTTCCATGATGCCATCGTCATCCTTGAAAGAAACAGGATAATAAAAGCATAATTGTTTTAATTGTTTGTTACTTAAACTACTGTAGACAAAATCACTCTTACTGTTGTTTTGTCTGCACACGACATTAAAACGTCAAGTTGTATATTATTAGGGCGATACATCATCATCAGCCCTCATCGGTCCACTGCTGGACATAGGGCTCTCCCAAAGTACAACATTGAGCCCGGTCTTCGACTCTCCTCATCCAGTTACTATGGATACGAGGATACGGTAGAATAAACTACGGGTATGATTAAGATGATGAAATTTGTTTTTACTTAAACTTAAAGGCGTTTAATGTTATGTGTACACAAAGTTGACTAAACTATGATGACAAAGCCTAATAGGAAGCGTTTATATTTAGAAAATTAGGAATGACCATCCTGCAAAAATAGCTCTTAGAAGTTGACCGTAGTTAGTTTACAGATAGACAGACGCAAACAAATTTAAAAGTTGTGAAAATTCAGTTACGTGCACAAGAATTATTTGACACTGATTTATTATTGTTTTAAACAAAATGCGAAACGAGTTCTGTTAGAAATGTAATTTTATTCCACAATGTAAGTACTTCTATCAGCGCCATTTCTACGCGGTTCTATTTCTGTGGTCGCACTCGTCTTTTATCACTCGAAATTCTCGTAACATACCTCTAACTTCATTCCGATATTATTAGTTTAACTTCAAAGACAACAGAAATACGTTGAGAGCCCCTAAATAACATTTCTGTGTCCAGACCTCGGAAACACATTGCCAGAAATTGACAAAGGACCTTATAAATAATCCTAGCCATTAGTTCTCATGTACGTCAAACGTTAGTAATTCAATTATCTCTTGTTCTTGATTAGGAACGAATTTATAGAATGACTAGTATTCTACTCCGGATTTGTTCACACTAGATTCATCGAAAAAGTTTTTAAGGAAATCGATCCGAACAAAACACAAATATTTACGCTGACCATTACATTACATTGACCATTACATTGAAGTTACAGTTAGACAGAAACAGATTAAGAGCAAATTACTTTCTAAAGTGCATTACATACAATGTAAGGCAATATTACATATTCGCCTTCGGAAACGTCTAAATATTCATATATTTATGAGGACGGTCGTCATAATGTTTGTATGATATGTTCGAATACGCCAGGGTGTTAATATTAAACCTATTCCATTAGGTAGGTAATATATAACATATTTGTGCAAAATTTGCCTAGCCAGAGAATTATGCAACTTCTTGTATCTTGGTCCTGGAGGACGTTTTCAAATTCATGTAGCATCTAGATCTCAATCTTTAAAATATTTAAGATAGATATATATTTCTAATTCTAAATCCCAATTCTCGATCCTAGCCGTTTTACTATTTTATCTATCAATTATTGAAGCCATATATACACATACATATATTGGTACCTACATCATTTTGAAGTTATATTTAAGTTATATGATTTAGCTATAATCTTAAATTCACTTACACGAAATAAAGTATTACATCACCGATTTTTAAACCTCTGTTCTAAACAAATAAATAAATTGAATTGAATTCTTACGGATTAGAATCCAAAGTTTCGACAGTTTGTGAAGCAGTGAGATATCTACAATTTTGTGAACCCGTCCAAAACATGGATCAATGGAGCCTCTTAAAGTTTACAAACACTTTACGAGTCCAAATTCGTCTATTTATCTAAACGTTGCTAAGTAGGGCTTCGTATTACAACGCTTAGATATCTTCTATTTTTTTGAAATATAATAGACACAGCCAATGAACCTACAAACTGTTAACGTTAAGTGGTCATTGTCACATCTTTTGGTCGATTCTTTTCAAGGCTTTTTTTCTTTTTGGTCAAGACTAGAGTTCTATTTTAACACGCTTTTCTTTCCTTAAGCAGTAGAACGGATAATTATGATATACCAATTCCCCGTTAAATCAGAACATTGCAGTATAAACACCACTGTTTTGTTTTATGTTTTGTTTGCTGTTGTCATAAAACAGAACTACTAAGGTAGGCCTTGGGAAGTTTTGTTAAAATTATCAAGACAGACCTAAAAATTCAAACTTAAATCTTTTGTAATATTACCGTTGTTTTGATATTGTCGTTAATACAGAAGACAAACCTTTTATTCACTAACACATTATACTCTTATTCGGCAATAAAGTCTAAACGTTCCAATATGTTCAAAGTTTTTTTTAGTAAAACCGAATGCAATGTAGCTACGACATTGCTACGCCGTAGATTTTGCTACGCTTCGCTGTAGACGTTAGCAATTCGGTTTTACATAATGCATAAAGATTAGAAGTGCCTTAAAAATTAGTATCCAACTATTTGCTGGATATACAGTAATATATTCAGACATAAAAAATAATTAGTACCGATATTGCAACTTTGTCCCGTTCCAGCCTTGGCGTTACACTTTTTTACGGAACGATAGATATAATCGTTTAGTCTTTTTACGATCGTAACTCAAAAATATATTTTTTTAAATGTGTCGTTTTCGTCCTGAAGGCGCGACATATCTTTATTTTTTTATATAGCTGAGAGGTAACAAGTAGAACAAACTGACATGCAATCTACCTTATAGTAAGTGGTCGCTCTTATGTATGTAACTTTAGATAGGATCGAAGTTCCTTCTTAGGTAGACCACAAGTGCTAACCCTGAGGATTAAGTTAGAACGTGTCGGTTAAGTATGTCTCCTTTACCACCCCCTTCTGACCAGAACACAGCAGCAAGAACACTGCTGTTATGAGGCAGAAATAGGTGTAAAGTTGGTGCCTCCGGAATCGAACCATAAAAAATTTACCACCTTTCTAATACGTCTGGATAATTGCTAAATATCACTAAAGACGTTTAATAAGTTGCAATAATTACGACTCTTAAATATAAGTAAGTGTAAGTTAAAATTAAATGCTCATCGAATCAGCTTTTATTTTGTAGAAGCATTTTTGCGAACAATTAATCATTGAACCTGCATTCCGGCTTCAAACATGCCTAGACATCACTGGCCCGTGCCACGCCCGAGGCAAGCTCCGCGTCCAAACAACTGTAAACCCTATTACCCACACATTGAGTTCAATTTTGATGTTGTTACAATTATTTAAAATTGTCGGTCAGACCGAAGTGAAGTTTTACGCTCGCAACTTCCATGGGATATCGTATGTTACGAATTATTTTTATGCTTTCATCGGAATTTTATTGGATTCATTTGTGGATGATGTGAGCGAGATTGCTCTTTTAAATGTTGGGAATCTAATCCAAAATGTTTTAATAATAAGTACTGTTAAGTAAATAACAGTGTGTTAATAAGTATAATTAATGTTAAAGGGGTTTTGTGATCTTTAAGTTTAGCGTTTATTTGTAAGTCGATTAAACGAATGGTTCCCGAACCGGAATAGTGGAACAATTGATTTGAACGTGCTATGAAATATTTTTTTAGTTTTTGATAATCAGATAAATCTCTACTAAAACCTAAATCAACTACAGCTTTCAACTACAATGATAATTTAGTTTACTTGTTAACTCGTCACGAAGTTTAAGTTAAGAACCGTTCCTTAACTCTTAATTTCACCGACATTCCGACCTGACTTCATATATCGAATATGTTAAAACGGAAGTCAATAAGTATGCTTTTAAATTTATAAACATCACATAACCGTTCGGAAACAAAAGAAAGTGTATTTTAAAACAATATAGTAATGTCGAATTTTGGATAAAAGTACAAATGCGTATTTAAAATTGGTAGCTTCGTTCATTTCAACATTCCGCGCCCGCCCGTTGCTTTTTAAATTTGGGTTCGTATTAAATTGCCAGTGATTTGTTTTTATTTTTTTTTCAGTGTAACGCGCCAGTAGTGATGTTATTAGTCGGGTAGGCACGTTCCGAAATTAAACCATAATGTAAAGTTCTTTTTTTTTCTTACGTCTACGCATTCGATTATGTACGAGTATGTTATTACCGGTCAAAAGTATTTCATAGGTATTTCTAGTTTATGATCATGTAAAGTAATTCATTTTCAGACAGAATTCTAAAGAAAATTTTAAATTGACTAAAATTTAAGTTAATTGCTGGATAAGCTAAAACGTGTAAATTACTAAGTATGCACAATTTATCATTATAGTTAATACAACAAAAAACTTAAATATAGGTATTATTAGTAATATACTAACAGTCATAGCCACAGAAAAATATCAAAGACACTAACAGTCGCAGAAAAATATGAAAGATCCTAACAGTCGCGGAAAGATACAAAAGATACTAACAGTTACGGAAAGTGACGAAAGATACTAACAGACGCAGAAAGACATTAACAGTCATAGCCACAGAAAAATATCCAAGACACTAACAGTCGCAGAAAGATATGAAAGATGCTAAAAGTCGCAGAAAGATATGAAAGATACTAACAGTCGCAGAAAGATACGAAACACACTAGCAGGCAGGATGGCGTGTTTTTTTCCATAACAACGCGACCGCTTCGAAAGCTTTTAACTACGCAAGAGATTTAATCATCGAGGAGTAAAATGTTCCGTGGTCGAAACCTCTGGGGGCGTGGTCGCGTGATGGATGTTGGCGTAAGCCTTAGATTGAATGTCGAGTGTCGTATTCGTTGGCTTGACTCCCTATTAAATACTTACCAATCTACCCAGACACGCCATTCGGTACATTTTCGACTCTACGCCAGCGCAATTAGAATGGTTTGCTATTGTCTTGCCAGCAAACGTATTAAGCATCACAGATTTCTTCCAAAGTGGTCAGTTAATGCAGAGGGAACGTTAGAACAAATTCTGTTTAAGTCGATACTAATGAGCGTTTTGTTGGTGTTGAAAAACCGTTGTATCCTAGACAGTTTGTTTCATTGTTAAAATTGAAATGAACGGATGTTGTTGATAGAAAGTTCGAATAAGATTGGTTTTTTGATGCCCGAAGTTCTTGTAACAGTTAAAACTTGAATGTTGTTCAAGTTTCAACTATCAAATACATTTATTTACTTCTTACTTATTTATTTATTTATTCATTTCGTAGTATGTAGGTCGTATACGTAGATAATTTCAGACATAGGATCTACAAGTATATATAGAGAATGTAATTCTGTATTTTTTTCATAAAATGGAACCTTAAAGGGTGTAGAAAGTTAAAATAATCAAAACGTATCATTTGATTGAAATCTCATTATAGTTCTTTAAATTAATCTAATCCTATCTTTAATTTGAATTCTATTTAAAAGCGACTGTCTCTTTTGTTGTTCGAGATTCAGTGAATACGATTTCTATCGTCGATTGTTAACTTGAGACTTAAGAGGGTGTTCTGTTAAAAATTACAAAGTCAGATCCACGAGCAACAGTCACACCATTTCTGCTTTATGTTCTCATTGCTATATTCTGGTGTTGTCAGGGAGACACTTAACCAAGGCGTTCCAACTTAGTCGTGAGGACTAAGTAACCCTGAGAAAGAACTTAGGCCCTGTCTTAGGTTGATCATTGGTGTCCGTGGACGACAGTGACCATTTACCATGCTCGTTTGTTTCTTCAATGTTAATGAAAAAATAGAAGTACCCTATTACGACTAAGTCACATAATTATGTTTACAAACACGTTTAGAATGTTACGTTTCTTTTGATCATAAATTACTTTCTAATTTAATCTCCTCTTAGCTCCAAAAACTAACACCGCCCAAAACCATTCGAATCCACCAGAACGTGTTATCCGGACCAGTAGCGTTTTAATTAAGTTTTAGTATCGAGGCGTCGTGCTGTGGAGTCGTGACCGGCGCACGCGCAGCCACGGGTTACGCCGCCTCTTCGTAACACCGGTTACATGCCTCTTTACGGGTCTGGATTTATTCAATCTTGTTGCCAACTTCGACCGAGTTTTGAGAGTCATGTAGTCTGCGGTCGGGAGATACAGGGAAGCCAAAATATACTAATGAATTAATTTAATTAACTTTAAAAATTACGAAACGCGACAATTGTTCGAAGTTTCAAACATGAGTGAATTATAGAATGTGGGAAAGTGGCAGATTACAAGTGTATTTTGCACAAAGAATTTGCAGAGCGATGCAATTCTAGGCACAGGACGGTGCTTTAACTAGTTACTATTGTAACAGAGACTGTCAACGCACGACTTACACTTATTTTTGTTTATGGCGACAGTGTGGGCTTTTTTTATAATGGTACTAATGGTAATGGTACCAAACGAGCATGCAGTGAACCTAATTGTAAGTACGCACTGCCACCCATGGCATCTGTGATCGACCCGAGACAGGAGACACTTTCTTAGGGAACCGCAAATGCGTTGTCAAATGATGTTGATGAAGCGGCAATAGCCCAATGGGTAGTCGGACTTACGATCGAGAGGTCGTGGGCTTGATCCCCACTCCCCCATTGCACTATTGACCTGAACCCACTCCTAACACAAGCATATGAGCTTAGCTGGAGAGGTTAACAAAATTACTAGTACGTATTGACATGCTAGTGGTCAAAAAATGTCTTCTTGTCACACCTTTCAAACCGGAATACAGCAAGAACATTGCTGTTTTAAGGCAGAAATAAGGGTAGAGAGTTCCTCCGGAGTCGAATTGTAAAAGGTTTTACTACCTTCATAAAGCTTAGGCTGCTGTGTGATTTGAAGTGTGTGTAACTGAAACACGTTTAACGAGGTTAACATAGACCTTAGGGGTCCTAACATACAAGCATTTTTTAATAATCTGAGACATATCAATTCTTTCAGGGGTTGATTTCAGATATATGGGAGACAGATTTCACTTGCCATATTGTGGTGCAACGATTGCTATCTCGATAATGTACATAGGTTACCAGGGTATCATATTGTGACAGGAGATATGTAAAGAAATATTAATTGAATCGAAAATATTATACAGCGCAGATTAACTTTTCCAATGACCTAATATTACTCCTTTAGATTTGGACATATTTTACCAGGTAACCAAGGCTACATTTGTGGGTCTTTTACCAGGTAACCAAGGCACCATAATATATAAGATGTGCAGTGAAACATTAATTGAATCGAAAACATACAGCGCAGCTCGTTCGCCCCCAAAGACTAACACAACCCCTTTAGATTTATAAGTCTTTGGTACAAGTCAAGTTGATACTGATACCCAAGTACTGAAGTTGGTACTGATCCCAAGATCAAACTATTTGTTCAGAAACGTTCGAGCGCCATCTATTTGTATCTGTTTAATTCTCCTTGTTCCCAATAAAGACAATTACTACATCCCAAACTCGACCGGTTCGTGGAGTAATTTTTTCTACATCATCGGGCGATGAAAGACGCCCACTCTTAGCAAATCGTTTAAGAAATAATTACAAGAGCGGGCTCTTGGTTACCGTGTTACGAGTGGAACCCATAATTCTGGCCCCGTGCTATGATCACGACCTGGCTTGATGTGGAAATTGTTTTTTTATTTGAATTAACCAAAGTTATTTATCCGTAGTTCGTACCGCCCCGAAACCGTTCCACGTCCCCGTTTCCAGATACTGCATCGTAATTTTCAAATTGGCACAACTTTTTTTATTTATGAATTGATAAAATGTTAAGTGAAACTTACCTATACAAGTGAAAACCACATTCAAATTGGATCAGCTGTTTTTGAGATTAGCATTCGCAACGGCACTGACAAAAATAAAATAAAAAATTTCTTTTTCTATTCTTTAATAAGGATAAATAATTTTCTCTTAGATATCATTAATGTACAGCAGCAATCACTTACTGATTTATTATATGTATATAGTATAAATATTACTAACGTTTTGATCTTTCTGATCGATTGGAGCCAGAGAGATCAAAACGTTTTAATGATATTTGCGTGAAAGAGTACCAAACTTCCATGCAAATTTTGCACTAATAATATTAATAGGATATAAAATACATCTACAGTATTGTTAAAAATATTCATTTATTACGAGAAATAATAATTAAGAGCAATGAACCTAAGCCAACTATTGATTGTTGAAGCAGAGGTTGTCAAACTTTTGAGAACCGTATTAGGTCACTATATATGAAATGACATTTCGATACGAAGTTCATTGTATATTATATTCACAAAATATATCTGCTGCTTGTTTATCACATACAAAGTTTTATTTATTTATTTATTCTTTATTGACCAACAGAGAAGTGGTACAAAAGGCGGACTTAACGCTAAAGAGCATTATCTATCAGTCAACCTTGAGGATGTGCAGAAAACAATTAAGGCGGTATAGGAGAAAAATACGGTAGAGAAAGAGAAGAGAGATGTGAGAAAAAGGGAAAGTAACAAAACAAATGGCAGTATACATAAACATAAAATATAAATATAGTTTATATAATATTAGGTTTGATAGTTTACAAGAAAATTTAAATATACATTTTACTACTTAGCATACAGTTATGTGCAGACCGACGATTTGATGCAATATTTACGATGAATTTAAGTGAATAAACAAAAAGTAAGTAGGTCTTAATAGTATTTGAAATATGACTTGACTGTACTTAAAATACTTTGCACCTCTAGAATCTACTTTGGGAACCATTGGTTTAGACATTAAACGAATGGACTGAGATAGAGCTATAGGCGAGAAAGAGACAGTCGTATGGTCTATTAACATAATTGATGGTTGTAAATCTAAAGGTGTCATGACTTCTTCCGGTGGAAAGATTAAAAGTTTAGACATTTTAAATGTACCTTTAGGATTGAACTATGGGTATAAATATAACTAACTAAGATGTATAAATAACTTCACCAAAGTTTAATTTTGCAATTTAAGCTTAGACTTGGGATAAAAGACGTCTTAGATTTGGGATAAAAGTTTAGTAATTCATTTACTACTGCC
Source organism: Udranomia orcinus (assembly GCA_018247775.1). Classification (NCBI taxonomy): domain Eukaryota; kingdom Metazoa; phylum Arthropoda; class Insecta; order Lepidoptera; family Hesperiidae; genus Udranomia; species Udranomia orcinus. Next base: position 18,656 of record DWGW01000053.1, read on the forward strand.
CATAATTTAATCTAAGATGTATGGGATTAGGGTAAACGTATTCTTTTCGGTTAAAAATAGTCTTAAATTAAATTAATAAGAAATAAGGTTAGTCGACTGCTGTTAGTGGTCACTGCAGCCCATGGACTTAATTTTAGCAATTGGTAAGTTTCTATGCTACTTCTGAGGATTTCTACCGTTTATTAAGACACGGTTATTATTAGAGATTTAGGAATAAATTTTAAGTGTGTGTAGAGTGAATCGCCAAGAAGTATTACCTGTAAACTTACTAAATCATGTAATCGATGGTAGTAAATCGGAATATTATTTTTTAGTTCTATTTCTTTTATTCTTCAAATGTGATTCACAAACTGTGTAAGAATCTTTTTGTATTAAAATATTTTTAACTATAAATAATGTGCCAATAATACATCTGCTTTACCTTTTTTCATTTCACTTATCAATACTTATGTTAGATCTGCTAATGTGTGAATTCTATAAATAGAATATAGAAATACTAGTCTGTAAGAATGCTTAAAAGTATATAAGTAGCTTATTGACTAGTTAAGAGTCCATTTGTCTAAATGTAGTTTGATCGTAGACACGATTCTTACACCTCAACAAGATAGATTTTGCACTATCAGATTCGTCTACGACTTTCACACTACCTTCGGGGCGAACCTCTTGTGCTAATGAACAACATTGCTACAGAAAAAACCTTTCAACTGCTGAACGGGGCATTCTTTTACTCACGAACAACATAGCTTCGCAAACCGTCCAACCGATCAATGGGGCAGTGAAGGACAGATCGTAATGATTGATCAAACTCCACAGAATTTGTACAGGAGCGACCTTATACAGGATAGTGCTCATTAAAACATGTTATTGATCATGCCATAATTGATTATAGGCCAATAAGAAGAGCCTTAATAAAAAACGTCCCAATAACAACGTTCGCAGAAGAAACAGATAATGACATTTTTAATCTCAAGAAGCCTTGTGGTACACTTGCAGCGAAGCGAGTGAGCTTGGGAACACGCATGAATTTAGGCACACTACTCATTGCAGACGTATCTTGTTTGAGAAGAATAATGGCATATGGGAAATCATGTGCAGGACCATTTTCATTGTATCAAAACAGACTTAATGCATTTGAAAATGATTTAAAACGATTAGAAAAATTTGGATATTGAATTAAGATATCGGCCCCTAATTGAACAGGTACAATACAATTCCAGATCTGTACCTGATCACCTGATCAATTAAATAAGGCACTATTATTAAAAAATAAGTACGTAAGTTCACGTACACACAAATAAAATAGTAGGTGTAACCAATTGGCGGACTTCTCGTGAAGCGATCTCTTCCAATCAACGTATTCTAGCGAAGGTATTATGTAAAAGAAATATCGTAATATTTTTTCATTTTTTTGGAATTGCGTTCATCGCTCCAAGTGTGCGCGACACTTAGTATCGGCTGGGTGCACGCAATGCGATTCAGAAATAACGTGTTGGAAATTTGAAACATTTAAATTGCATGTTATTGCTACTGTGCACGCGGGTGCGTCCGATTCTGTTCCCAAATTCCAACGCACGTTGTTATTATGGCCGATCCGCTCATCCCGATCCGATGTTGCCAAATTAAAAAACTTAGCCCAATTCGTGGGAGTTCGGCGTGTTCGGCGTGAGAAAGCGTTCGGAAATTTGGATTTTCGGAAATAGTTCACGATCGATCGAGATTATGAAGATTACTCATGGCGTGGTGTTCATTTGGTTGAGCGGTTTTAAGAAAATGTATTTTAAGTATCATTTGTATTGTAATTCTTTTTATAGTAACATTGGCAAAGGCATCTTTTAGGGTATAAATTGAGTAAATTTCATTAGTAAAGGTAAAGTAAAGTAAAGTAAAGGAAAAGTAAAGAGGATTAAAGGCATTACATTTTCTAAGAAAATAACGGAAACACTGCTGCAAGAAAATAGAATAGCATTTATCGCGGTAATCGTTATGCGTGAATTACAAAAAATGTCTTCCAACTTTTTGCAACGAGTTTTGGAAAAGAAAGATGTCAAAACTTAGTACACAATACTTCTGTGAAAAAAGAGCCATAGACAATTTACTATATTTTGAGAAAAGTATTTTCTTGCAAAAAAATTACTAAGACCAGCCCACGTAGGTACGCTGATTCGATTTTCGAATTCACTTTTCGTTTTTCTTGAATCATATGAAATCTATTCTTTAAAAAAAAGGTTCCTTTTTTAAACTATACATAATAACTTATTTATAGAAGTATGTATAGAAGTAGTTTTATGATAAGTTAGAGGTTATAATATATAGAAGTATGCAGTAGTTATAATGAGCTGAATTGAGCCGTAAGATAACATTTTTTAATCATATATGGATGTATGTGGAAATATTTATACAGTAGATTCGGCAGTGACATTGTTTCTTGTATGTATTGTCTATGTATTCTGGCTTTGTCATACAGTTTTTGAATCATGTATGTAAAAACGGACGTAGCAGATCTGGTTAGTTACAATACACAGGTGCATATGACATTGTGGAAACATTAACAAGAGCCAATATAAACTGGTACACTGGTACATAATTATTGTTCAATAACAATACAATGTCGATGTTGCAACGAAAATATAGTGTGGGCGTGGCAAAGGTGATCCTATGCGTGACATAGATATTTGAAATTAATGTTAAAAATCTACGAACTGCGTTATTGCCTTTCTCTGACCTTTGATCTAATTTTGAATGTATGAAACATACAGGTACTAAAAGATGTAAACAAAAATCATTTATAAAAGCAAATCATAAAAGCTGTCATAGATTTTAAGCCCTTGTTTAAATGCGCGCTTAGAAAAAACAAATGAAATATTAGTTCGGTAATATTATTAATAGGTAAGCGCGGTGCCGATTCCAGAATTAAAATGAGATAATTCGAACGTCGAACGCGCCAACGGTTGCGAGCGACCCGCTGCGAGTCGCACTTCAAAAAAAGAACGCCGTCAACCGAACTGTCAGTGCGCGAGACCGAGAATGAGAAATGTTGCCAGCACGAAAAAAACAAGCGTTCGTTCATTCATAAAACTCGGGCCACTCGCTCGCATTTAGAAATTAGTTTATTTTAATTACTCCGTGAATGTATTGTTGTATTAATTATTGAGCGTCTCGATTCTCCGACTGGACAATATATTTTATTGTCTTTCTGTGAGTTCGTGATTTATACGTCTAGTTAGTAAGTTATTCGAGTTTTAATTTAGACGAGTTTTAATGGGGTACGGTTGAATGGATTCTAATTAGGGGAAAACAACCGGAGTGGGATATGAATAATGCGAGATATAAATTTCGGTTATGGTTATGGTTAGAAAAGCGATTGCCGAAGCTGACCTCTGTGTCGGCGCACAATGCTTCGTGTTTGCTGTAACAAATTGCCTTTGAAAGAATTGACGGTGAAATATTAATAGGAAGTGTGTTCGTCATGTATTGTTGGTATATGTAACGATTACTACTTGGCTTAAGTAACCTTTGTTGTGTGAATTCAGTACTACAGGTGAAATAGTAGAGAAAATGACGTAAACAAGAATTTACTT
>DWGW01000054.1:0-22225 GCA_018247775.1 Udranomia orcinus
GGCTGGTGTCATTGAATAGTTTTTTTCTGTACTACAATAATATCAAATTAAACGTTTTAATTAATGTAGTTCAACCCACCGAGCATTATTTTTTTTATACATTTGAATAAAATTTTAGTGTGTGTACAACCTAACTTCATGACCTCGCACACTAGTCTTCTAGACCGAGCGGTGTGTCTGTCTGGTGCATTGATTCATAATGAGCTTAACAAGCATTGCTATCGATCAATCTCTATACAAACAAACTACAAGATATCGATACTTCAAATAAGAGTTTTTATCTCCGTAATTATAGATCCTAACATTTTTTATCTACCTACTTAAATGTAAGATTCTAGTGTGTATTTATCTTACTAGAATTAAGTTTCGCAGGTCAGTATAGGTCCATAGAACTTCTGAATACAATTTATGGAACATTTTTCCCACGGGACCACTAAAAACAACATCGTTTTTATTGTCCCACATTGGAATAGAATGGACATACTTTGTTGGTTTCTTTTCTAGTGCAATGTGACCCCTCCGGCCCTAAGGGTCGAATAGGTGAAAGGTTATAAATTCAATTTCCATATACGTATGTTATAGTTCAATCTTTGATCAAACAATTTGAATACAAGTAGTTATAAAACTATGCCGCAGCGGACTTTGTTTTAACTTGTCCAAATAACAAAACATTTTTATATTCAGGTGGACATAAGAATGATCTTCCGAGGCTTCCGTCAGACCGTTAGATACTTCCATTAGACCTACAAACCCTTGGCCGCGGAATACAACAAAAACTTTATGATCACTTAATTTTTTACTCCAGCTCCAAGTTGGTGCGACTTTCGGATACTGGGGTTTTTTCCATAATAATAATGTGTTAGAACAAAGGTGTAAAATAAAATAGAATAAAAGGAAATGAAGAGATAAAAGTTTACGATCCGATACGGTGTGATACTGATTGTCGGTAACGCAGCGTGCTATGGGAATTTAATATCTTAAAGGATGGTTCACACTAGGCATATCGAGAGCAACAGCGTAGCTCCGCGGCCCGCGTAGACGGTAAGTAATGCGCAGAATTAAGCAACGTCGAGAATTTAAAAGGGTTCGCAAATATAGCCTTAATTATGATTTGTGAACGCGGGAAGGTCAGGAGGCTGATCGTCTCAACTAAAATCAAAACGTTGAGTGGTTCAATCAATCGGTAGGATATGCATGAACAAATAAATTGTGCTTTCAACATAAACTTCATGCTGGGTTCTTGTACAGATTTGCGAAGTCCAAGGGCTGCAAATAATTACAGCACAAGGTATCAATATTTCAAACTCTGTGCTCTATACGAAATATATTGAAGTGCTCCTTACTTACTATAAGTCGGTGTGAACGTCACTTAACATGGCTACGGGGACAAACCTTTAATATATCGGGAATCGGGTGGGAGTGTAGCCAATGTGGATAATTTCATTGTTACCATAAATAAAGCATTAATCGACTTGAAGTGTCGTTTAAAAATCGATATTTGTTTTATTCGGAATTGTATTGTATAAATAACTTTGTTTAATTTTATTTCTTCTGTATCGCATCTTCTTACGTACATTGAAACTAAATAAATCTTAAGCGAAATTGTTATTGTATAATGATATTGACACCGACATCGCCATGCACAGATACCCGTTCATATGAGGTTCCCCCTAGAATAAGGATTTTTTTGCACAAACGACGTATGACAATGATTGTTGAACATTTAACACCAAATAGCACTATACTCTTCTTCATTCCTTTCAATCAAATGCCATAATCATTCAAAAATATTTGCTTAACATCCATGCAACTTTGTGCATATCCCATAAGCGGATTAAATGCATCAAATTAAGCGCTGTAAGCTACTCGTAATCTAACCTTTATGACATCCGATTTGACACATATTCCAGTGTTGCCAGCCCCAGATTATATCAAACGAAATAATACACCAAAATCGATAACATTATTAATCACAAATAAATTTATAAGGAATTACAATCGTATAATCTTCCCGCAGTCCCTTTGGTCCTTACCGAAAATTCCTGTGACGACAGTAAAAAACCTATAAAATATATGATTGTCGATATTTGTATAGAAGTTACTATCCTCGGTTTGAAGTAAAGACTTTGGTGCGTCGCTCGATCGAATTTTGTGTATAAAATTTACAGATGTACAAAATAGATAGATGTGTTTTTGTATTCAACAGCATGTAGTTACTCTTAACAGCTTAACTATATTTTACTCGCATTGCAAATATTGAATTCTGATCTGTTCAAAATAAGCGAATACTATTTAATGAATATCATACAATTCTAAATTATCATGGGGTTTTAAAATAATGATATTCTCTAATATAATTAAAAAGAAAAAAAAATCGTACGATAAAAATTTGCTAATTTAGGTTTTGAAATACGCATGGATCTGGATGTTAATTGCAAATAAAACAAGCTTCCGTATAATTTGCACAGGTGTGCCGAATCGGCATACATCATGTAAACATGATTGAACTTTGAAAGCGGAATCTGAATATTTTTAGACATTGTTAGTAAAACGATACTCTGTGAGCTTTACGGCTAATAAAAGTGGGTTTGAGATGGTCTATTATAGTGGACAGTGTCATGTTTATTTGGTAAACGTGATTGGTGGTAGTTATAGGTCAGCCTCTGAACCAGGTATGATAACATGGTAACAGTCGTAGTTTTGTCCTCGTAAACTTACTGACATTCTATCCGCGGGTTGTTTAACCGGCTAACGATGTCCTCTGCAAGCGTATGTAAAATAAAAATAAAAACTTTTATTATATTTTTAAGGAAATCCATGGTTATTTAACCGGCCAATCCTCCTGTATCTTCCACAAGTTTATGTGTTATTAAGACGAAAATATGTCTTTGATGACTTAGGGTTATTTTACCGGCTAAGAATGTAATATACCTTACATAAATTTAAATAAATAGAAAAAAGTATTTTCTAAAAGGGAATAATAATATTTAAAAAAATTAGGAACTTTTACCATACATACCATAGAGTAAAATGTTTTTATAAACAATGAATTTGGTTGTCTATTGTCTGCTTTCGCTTTCAATGAACGTGTCTCATGTCAGTTCGATATAAGGAGAGTTACAGGCATAGCTTATGTGAAACAGGGGACATGTTACCGACTGGGATCTTGTCGGAGGCGTCATGTTGAATGTACAATAGATTCTGTTCGGGATATAACGTCATGTATACACTACGTCATATGTAAATTTATGTCGAGAATTTTGGTATAATATTATATGATTTTGTGTGCGCGACTTACGACTTACAAGCTTAAAATCCAAACGAATAAAATTGCGAATGTAGTGTTGGCCTACTAACTGTTTTTTAATGTTTGGTATAGGTTACTTGTCTATAACAATAATTGAAGGCTGTTTAGTGTTATTCCATAGAAACATTGATCATAAAAATTTTCAAGTCCTATATCAAACTGAATTTAAATTTATGCCCTGTACGTAAATAACGCAGTTAAAGCACGAAATTTGTCACTCATATATTATGAAAGGCCAATATTTCAGTCACTAAAAACAGAATGTCGATGCAAATAGCCCATAAATAAGAACAATCAGTAAAAAACGCCGAATTCCGTTTTATAAAAATCTAATAGCTATAAATATGGCGTCATATTAAAACATAAAATAGGGTAAACAATCGTAAATAAGAATTACAACGAAAACACACAAAGCGATCCTTAATTCCCGTATAAATTATGTCTATTTTGTGGGACGGTTTACACTTTTTTTGTGACAACCATTTTTTGTAATGGCAACACAGCTCGACACGGGCGGCGCCTGTGGCGCGGCGAAACCCTTTAGTCTGAATTTGAAATTTAAACTAAGAATCGTCCCCTAGGGTTCGTTTGTCCTAATAAAAGAAAAACGAGATCATTCGCTAAAGAGTGGAAAGATTGTAAATTATTAACACTAATGTTCCAGTTTATTCGCTGCTAAACAGCAGGACAAGGCACTCCAAAATTTTCTTTTGATTATAGTTTCGCTATTAATGCTTTAATTAAAGATAATAAAAGTCAATAAAACATATTTGTATTTTACGTGTCTAACGGAACAGTTTTGTTCGATTATTCACAAAGAAATATACAAAAGATCTAATAATTAGACCGAAACAATTCTTCTGTATAATAAAAACATCTACGTCCAATACCTACTAAATCAGTTTGAGACATGCCACGGAACCTTCGCCACAGAGCCGTACTCGCTCTTCAGTTTTTTTTTCAACCCCCATTGGCCATTCTATTCGCTTGCTATCGTGGCTCGCGTTATTAATCCTTTTCCAGCTATTATCTTCAAACGCTTTATTACGATAAAACAGTTTTGTCTGTAATCTATTTTGGTAGTCAAGGATTTTATTGGGGCAATATAACGCGGTTTCTTAGATAATACAATAATATGCCGATATAAATAATATGCCGATACAAGAATATTTTTCTGCCGATAAGATTCTTTTGCAGCCTTGGAAAGAATACCAGTATTTTAATTCTCAAAACATTGTTAACCAACAACAAACCCCTTGGTATATGTTTTATATGTTAAGTTTGTGTTAGGAATGTGTTCACATGATTTAGCCGATGCGCTAATTGGCTACCACTGCTTTAAAGTAGTTATTTAACTCCTAAGATATGTAGCAACATGTTTAAACTTTCCATTGTAAATGTACTTAAACTTGACTCTCGAAATTTGACCAACTCAAACTAAAGTTGTTTGAAAGGTTACGATGCAAATTTTACGGTGAAAATGAATAAATTCTAAATTCTACCTTCCTCCGTTATGTTTGATTACATGTTTATAACTGTGTTTCGAAACTTGGTGTCATAAAAATACGGGGAAGCACAAAACAAACGAAACAAAATGCACCTGTGTTTAATCAAGCGTTTGATATAATATAAGTTTATAACGGACGTGTTATAGCATAAGCTATCATAATCGCACCGGACATTTTGACTTCGTATTATCAAGTGCAATGCTAATCGTATTAAAGGAAAGTAATCCAGCGGCTGCTCGCTCCCAGGGCGGACCGTTACCTATAAGGACAGGGATACAATGGGATAGCGTCATGAGTTTGAAACATAACCAATTCACGATTTTCTTAAGATGTATATAAAAGTTGTAACAAGCGGCAAGAGCCCAATGGGTAGTATGTCGGAGCTACGATCGAGAGGTGTTGTATTTTATTGTTGCTTCGTGTTGTATGAAGTAGAACAGTATAGTAAATGCAAAAGAGCATAGTAGTTGTAATTATCTCAAAAAATGCGGTCGTTGTATATGAGCAACATTGGTATTTTAAGTAGCTTTAAGTGATCCTTAACAGCTTACATTGAGATTGAGTTGTAAATGAACGATTGACAGTGGATATACCTAATTTCAGCTAGTAATATCTTAACGAACAAATGTAACGTGTAAGATACTACAATATGTACGTTTACAGCTGGACGACGGATAGATTATTGTAACCTGTTAAAAAAAGCCCAGTGTGTACCAAACTCAAAGTCCCACAGTAGCCAGACTTAACTTCATCTTGAGAGGAAGCTGTGACGTAACAAAGATTATGAATGATCGATGTGGCCGCGTGGCGCAACATGGCGTCAAGGGGTAAACTGGTGAGCACTCATTATCTCACCAACAACATATGATGCAGGTATGTATATTTACAGTTCGCCGTTGTGGTGAAAGTTTCTATGACAAGTAAGGTTTGATCTTCAGGGTTCCAAAAAATTGTATCCCGATCTAAACTGCTAAGATCGTCAAGGAGATAAAAGTAAAGAAGATAAAAAGGTGGTGGAAACTTTTATGGTTCGATTCCGGAGGTACCATCACCACCTATTTCTGCCTTATAGTAGCAGTGCTCTTGCTCCTGTGTTTGGAGGTTATGGGAGACTTAATTAACCGAGGCGTTCTAAAATAATTCTCTGAGGTCGCATTTGTACGATCAACGTACTACTTGAGTTGATTACATATGTCCATGGGCGGCAGTGACCACGTACAATCCGGTCTCCATGCTCGCTTGGTACCTCAATATCATAAAAAATGTTTGAATTTCGTATTATATGACGTACGAGATTTAACAAACAACAATGTGAAAATCTCAAAGCATACTCAACAAAGTAATTTATTTTTTGTAATTTAAAAAAATGTAATTTCGAGTCCTTTGACAGTGGCATAGCTTTGGCACTGGCATTTAATTTGAACTGTAAATTTTGTAAGGGACGCAAGTTATTCCAAGCTTCTATCTAATGCCTTTGAGTCAAAACAGTATCGTAACGGCCATGACTCTTGGCAAAAGTTTACCTTAATTCATTTTAAATTCATTCTAAACTAAAATGTACTAATGCTGTAGCATAACATTTTAAGCGTTATTTTATCGAGAATAATGAACAGTTTAATAGACATGTATTTTTTTAACATGTCTTTATTAGTATATCTTAAATGTCTTGACAACATGAGACTGACTTGGAAGTAAAGAGTTATATTGTGCAGATTAAAGTTTCTTGCTTCTGCTTTGTGGCTCGTCAGACCTGCTTATCATCATTCTTATGATTATCACATAGCATATTGATACGGTTGCGCTAAGTAATTTCCATATGATATAAATTCTAAATAGTTCGATGTTACCACAACCTTAATACACCCTCCACCTCAACTTATATACACTTCGAAACCGATTACATATCTCACCGAAATATTACGAGGTTTCTCATCTCGAAACCATTAATGCTTTAAAGGATACCACGATAGTTCAAACAATAAACGGTGATTGACGCTAAGGATTACCGTTAGGGAGGCACGGAGATCATTTTTTAAATTCTCCAGATAACAAACAAAGGACTGGAGGCTGGGAACAGTGGAGAGATAAGGCGAACCAATTGTGCCCGGCAAAGGAAATTGTTATTAGAATGTGTTGATAGAATGGCATTGTTGTTTTCAAATCGTTCGAAGCGCAGTCAAATTGGAATTGATTTTTAAATGTTTGTCTGGGAGTAAATATTGTTAGGGCGCGGGTGGAAGTGGAGGATTAAGAGGTAGATGTATTGTGGGTCAATCCTAAGTTATAATATTGTTAAGTAGCGTTGCGGTCCTATAACCAGAATTTTAATAAACATACATGACACCTCTCATTTATGCATGTTATTGAGTAGGAAATTCTATTTGATGGTACGTATGTGCAGCAACTTCTGAGGCCTAAAATTGCCGTCCTATATCAGCGAAGAAATATCTCAAATCTATACGCAAGTAACATTGAGTCTTTATAGTGGCGATCTTGTCTCCATGATACATTCGATTGAAATTTTAGTTGACATAGCTAATGGTTAGTAACATTAAGTGGTAAGTTGATTTTTCAAACACAGAACGAATATTAGTGACGCAAGTACAGTATAGAATTAGTTGCTTTATATTTGGGTTCAAAACCATTTATATATTTCCTTATCAACCCACATTGGATCAATGTGGCGCAATATGCTCCAGTATTAGATACATCTCTGAGATCTAATCCGATGGGAGTTGTCCGAACATTTATTTATTTAGCATCACATACAGCGAAGAAGGCCTAATCACATCTCACACGGAAGGACACACCGTGTATAACCCGCTTAACACCTATCGCCACACACGGCTATGATAAATCGATCGCTCGCTAATGAAGCGACGATTAATGACGTCACTCGCTCTTATCGCTCGGTGTAGCGCCTGCCTAATGGGATCAGGGAGATTACAGGATTTTGAGATACTGCTTGAACTTATGTTGAGAACGAATAAAGCGGATGGAGGCTAATGGCTTCGATCCTTCTTGTGACTGCTGATACTTTACTGCTTTATAACAACCTGCGGAAGGTCTGTTGCAGAATCATCATCTTAATTATAATAATATGGTCTGATCCATTGATTAATCTATTAATAATTATGGCTTCTCTCAACACGTACTGCTACCCTCGGTCTTCGGTAAAACTTATGCAATTGTGCCAGTTTCTTTGCCTTCTTCCCCATGGTATCCCTGCGAGTTCACATAATGTTACTTTGTAGAATAGTTAGAGATACATCGCTTCTGTTCTTGTATTACATCGTCTTAACATAACATCTAGTTTTTTTATAACTTTGAGGCAGCAAACGATCATGCAGCCCACCTGAAAAGGATCACTGCCAACCATGGACATCTATAATCAATCTATGACAAGATCGAAGTTCTTAGGACAAGTAAGTAGTACTCACATCGCTCTTCGCTCCGATGTGATTGTGCGACGAGCCAATTGTATTATCGCGACCCTACTGCGTCTATGGCGATTAGCCGAGAATGATCGATTCCAAATGTCGTCCATTTGTCAACCACCATCGCTATAGGCTTGTCGACAAACTAATAGTTGGTGCTCGTCAACCATTTTTCAATCCAATCCTGATCCTACGGGATGCACTTAACCCGGGTGTCAACTTGACAAATTATTTGGGAGGACCCCTCGCTCTAATGGAGCTCTCCTGTCGATCGGGAATTCCAGCAAAGTTTGTGTAAAAGCTTTGATTTGTGTAAAGATGTAGGGTGTGTTGTATTTGTTACCACTGAAAGTCCTTTTTTCTGATGAATGCTTCAAGGCACTGTCGTGAGGTCAGTGTGAAATTTCTTGTGTTCTGCATGCATTTAATCTCGGAAGTACTTAATGTCGAATTGATGGGACTGTTCTCTCCAACTCATCCAAGTTGGGGCTAGTTAAATGTGTTTTATTTCACTCACCTCTGAAAGCATGCCATGTCTAATACGTACCGCATATCGAAAAAAAATCGTGATAACAATAATACATATTTAACGTTTTAATTCATTTTTATGGCCTACCGTTCTGTTTGAATGACATCTCCATATTATTAAGCACATCATCACTCAGTAAAAAAGCTTGTCATTGCGACCCTCCCTGGTAGTATTGAATACTTATGAGAAATATAATGTAATATAAAATAAATGTTTGTCTACGCCACCATGTTATATTATTTAAGTGGCGACTTTACCTAGACTTAGATGAATTAAGGCTGCGCTTCCCGCCCAGATCATAGAAACTTATTTGTACTGTATTTTCTTATATGTAATATATACATTCTTACGCTTTACATAATGCTTGTCTTTCCGGCGCTTTTCTTAACAGTCGAATAGATTTGTATGTGTAAGTGCCCCAAGAGATATGCCCAAAATAAATTTTTGAACTTTTGAATTTTATCCAAAATTCGAAATACAATTATGTCTAACTTTAGCACTTTGTATCTTGTGGTGTTCTGGCTTTCATCGTATCCCTGATAGTTATGATTTCTTCGTTAAAAAGCCGCACCTAATATATTGGTAACGAAAAATCATTAAGATTATTATCACATCTGTTCGTCCGTTCGTTTGTTTGTATTTGTTTATAATTTGTCGCGTCTTTTAAAGCTGGTCTCGATTAGGTAAAAAGTATGGAGGAGGATTAAATTTTTTGTACCACTTTACGCATGTACCATTTTACCAATTTAAATGTAGGTGTCTACATTGTTGTACTCATTTTTAATGTATGTATGTAGTGTATGGAAGTATCGTGTGAGAAATATTTTACCTATCTACTTACTTATCTACTCTTAAAGTAAGTAATTGCCGAGACACCTACTAGTTTATAAGAATTGGTATCCGAATGAACGCGGCTTTGTAACTGCCACTATATGTCTGTTGGCTTTAGCGATCAATCTAAGTACCTTAAATCATTTAATCAAAATGCTACTGAGATTACAAATTGATATTTATCACAATTATGGCAACTTGCCTCCTCTAAGCGTACAATTCAATGAACGTCGACAATGATCTTCTTGTCGCACAATTTTTTTGGCCAATTAGTCATGAGATCATTATCATCTTTGGCCATTCGTCAAAGACACCCACGTGTTATTTTTTATTACACGCGACATCCGTTCTGAATTGGAATATCAAGATATTGTGATAAAGAGACGACAATATTTTTTGCATAATTATCCATATTCATACATTGTAACTGAATGTGACTTCGAATTTGCAACTGTTTTGCAATGTGTATTATTAGTTCAACGAACTTTAATTACAGTCGCAGTTAAGCGTGTGTATAAGTTTGTGTAAAACGGTTTTGTAGTCTATTATTAGAGGCAGATCTTAGAATACACTTCATATGATGTTAATATTAGTACCTATAGTTACGAAAAGGGGCTATCCCTTTGTCACCTATCAATATCTGTTGTTAATGTTTTAAAGATATACATACGAGTTCGTTTTAGAACGATTGTCTTACAATGTTCAATCTTAATAGATTATAAATAGAAAATAACTTATTTCATTTATTTTAGTTTATTTATATTTTAAACCAAAATATAAGTGTGTAGTGTAGACGTAGCTTTATTATTTTGTCTCACTATAGTAAAATGAAGGTTCAAATGGCAGAATATAGTCTGAGTGTCCGTTTGCTACTTCTACAAAAAATCAACAATGAAAAGTCCGCAATAAGATTTTATTGGGGAGTGCATCCCACGCTGCTTCTTGTCACAGGAACGCGTACAATGTTCTGATATTCTTATCTTTATTTGGTTAGAATAAAACTCCATAAACGTGTTGTTGAACTGACACTATCTGTAACACTTTGGCGCGTAATTGCTTGTCTACCTACGTAAGGTAAGTTTCACTATAGAAGTACAAGGGGTTTAGGTAGGATTGCTACGTTTTGCAAAGTAAAAATCGGGACAATCGGACAAGAGTCGTCTCGTCCCTAAACGAGAAGATTTCGGTCCAATTAGGTCATCAGGATTTTTTAGAAATTAATTTTTTCATACTGATTTTAACATATAACTTATTCATGGTTATTGCTTATATATTTATCGATTGTTATCAAAAGATGGGACAAAGTTCATAAGCCGCAGGAGGTTAAACGAAATCGGGATTGTCCCGGTATAAATGGAACGAGTGGCAACTCTGGGTTTAGGTCTAAGAGGAGACTGGATTTATGGGGTTTGGGTTTGTTAAAAGCTGTATTGGGTGTTCTAATGTGGCCTTTAATGTGTGACAACTATAACAGAGTGATTGAATTTTATGCGCTTAAGAATGAATATAGAAATCGGGCGGCGGGTTTGTTAAGCGTCGCTTATGGGCATTAAATATCGGCTTTGTGAGTCCGTAAGCAGCATGAATAGACTGGGGAATATATGATTTAAATTAATTTGAATTAACACCATAACTTAAACATCTTATGAATTAAAGCTTCAAATATAGTAACTTAAATAAAACGGTGAGTTAAATCACGGAACGCAAAAAGGATTTAAGGCCTGTATTATAATACTAGACATCCACGCTGACCAACTATCTGCTAAGAAATATACCAAACTATAAAATAAAATAAAAATGCTTTGTCTGTCGGTATCTGAACTAAGTAATCATCACAAATATATATTTAAAAAGTAAATGTATGTTAACCAGACAATCAAACGGGTGAATTGATTTTTATATATTGGCTTTTCTTTAAACAGAAAATTTTATATATTTTCTATTTAATGAAAAGTCGAATATTTTATTAATCAGACAATCAATGCAGTAAACAATTTTTTCTTACTTTTTTCTGTTATAAAAACAAAAGCATTCGCCACAATAACTTACCTCGCCTAGTTGTCTACTATCGAGTTAGTCATACATCATTCCGTACACCCCGACACATTAGGGCGGGGAGCAAAAACTCAAACATTAAGACATAAATTCATTTAAACGGCCCTTTCCAAATACGGTCCCTTTATAGTTCTAACATATAATTTATAATGGTTAACAAATCTGTGTGCCTTTGATGTAGGTTGATACGTGTAAAAACAGAAGATACTTTTGCGTTCAAAAATATTTCTTTAGTGGAAAAATTATTACGAATCGAAAGATAAAGTCAGATGATGATGTATGTGTATAATTGTTGTATTAATACTTATATATAGAGTAACTTATACCCGCGGCATTGCTTGCATTAAAATATATCCCAACTTATTATCTCTTCATTCTTCCACTATACACTATTCTGTATCCCTGACAATGTGTACAATATTTGATGATGATTTGGTCATATGGTTGAAGGCTACAATTGGTTTAAACCACTTGTGTCGGCAAAAAAACGTCAACAATTCACCCACAAATAGTTCCACTATTGTGCCCATCCCATTGTTGCTGCATTAATAAATATTCATTGTCCAACAGCCTTGTGGATCGAGCGAGAGCTATCGATCAATCTATGATCGATGATCAAGCGCTGGTGAAAGTTTTGATAGCGTTTGACGCGCCGAGTGTTGAGAGCAGGATCTGACACTTCTGTGTCTGGGAGTAGGATTACTGGCGCTTCTGTGTTTTAGAAGTAGGATTATTGACGCTACAGTAACGTACGTAATATAGACTGACTCCTAGAGAAGGATAAGAAAGAATCGAAAAAAGAAGAAGTTTCTTCTTTAATTTTATAATGTTAGTCTAGAAAGTCTTCCATAAATGAATATCATAACACACATTTTGATGCAAACAGGTTTCCTTTCCAGCTGATATTTTACTTCGTGAATAAGCAAATGTTAATGTTAATCACTTTAATTACATTTTTAGTTAGGTTATTGCTATATTAGTATACATGAATCTTACATTTGATGTACTTCAAAACGAATTTTTAAACAGAGCGATGTTCCCGACTAAATACGTAGGATACAATTACAAAAATTGCGCGCGATATATAAAAGCGCGCGGACTGATGACAATGTTACCAACAGAATATCTAAACCAATGTAATTCAAAAAGGGAATCGCTTCTAATCCGGAGTCCTTGTCATTTGTACTCGATTTAACTTCATTAAACACGAGTGTGAGGCTAACCGTGCGTAAACCACACTAATACTATCACTCCGTTGGTATCACTTCACTAGGTTGCTGTCAAATACGATCAAAACTTTCACCGAAAACGGTCATCGATCATCATTGTCTACACAACATTGGCTTTTCATTATTGTTGTGTTATTATTTAATTGTTTGTAATTTGTATATGGTATATTTATTCTCTAATCGAATACTTATTTAAAGCTAAGATAAGAAGATTGATAAAAAACATTTAAATTTGTGATTTTAGTCTATACATATCGCGACAGAAGCCCGAAACGTAAAATGTTCAATACATCTTGTTCCAGTAATATTCACATAATGCGGTAAAAGTAAAAAATTCAATAACTTTGAGAATGGCGATAATAGCAGCTATACTAACAAGACTTGGCTGATATTGGTTATAAACCATTTGCTTTAAGCATTTCAAAAAGTTGTTAAAAGCTTTTTATTGCCTGTAATATTTTACTACAATCAAAAATGTTCTTCGTAACTTTTGTACTAACAGCTTCCTATTAAAAACTTTGTATTATTAACATTACTTACTAACATAAGTAACTAAGCAATAAAACTCTGTAAACGATAGCACGAAGGCGGCGATCGTCGATAGCTACCGATACGTATCGCCACCGACGACCAAGTTTACGATACGGCTTCCGTGTATGTATACGTATATGTATGTACGTATGCTTACGTCACAGCGATGATGGTTGATGCACAGGTGACTTAGCCGGTCGCTTGAGTGGCAGCGATATACGATTATCTGTCTTTATTAATTATATTTTTTGCTGTGTTTTTATGCATGAGTCCAACATCAGAAAGACATATTTTTTATTCCATTTTTTTTTAAAGGGGTGTTTATTCTGTGTCAGATAAGTCGGAAAAGATTCTGTAATTCCTGATAAAATGCACGTAAGACGATATGGCGACAGTTAATTTATTTGATCGTTATTAATACACTTGATATTTTAAACAGTTGACAGTCGACAGATTACACGGTAGCTATCACTTCACATGTTATGTTCAATACCTGAAGATATACTGTAATTAAAGGATAACTGAAAGCTTTTTTACAGGCATTTTTGTCTTCGTTTACCGTATCTTGAGTAGGATTATAGCATAGCAGTAGAGTATAGCATTTAATGTATTTCAATAACATGTAATTTTAATTAGGATATATTATATGGTTCTTTTACTAGTTTTATTAGAAATACATTTTAATAAAACTAGTAGAATAAGGCGTAAATGAAAGATTTAAAAAACGAGGAAGCGTAAGTGATTCTTTCTGTATCAATGAACACACGTACATTGTGGTTTTTTTATTTCATTACTCGTTTTAATACCGTGGTTTCTGTGGTTAGCAATGCTTAACAACCTATCGATCCGTTTAATTGCGAATCATTCCTTTTTATTTTCAATGTGGTTATCATTTAGATAGATGGTCGAATAGATATCGAATAATAATCGTAAGCGATAAAACTCCAGTTGATCGAGCCGTGTCCTAATAAATATTTGGTTAAAGTCGTTCATCGTCTCACAGCCGGTAACTATGATCGTTTGAGCAAACACCGGTAACTTGGTGTTTCAAAAACTGAACACAGAAAGAAGGTTAGTAGTATGAAGATTACTAGGATAATGTTGATCAAGTGTATAGCGTAGATTGTATCGGCCATCCGTGTACCGCTGACTTTATTAGTTTCTATGTTATAACATTAGTTTTTCGCTGCTGTATTCTGATTTAAAGGGTGCAGTACCGAGACGCATTTATCCGTGGCGTTAATCATCATCATCATGAATGGCATTTGTGTCGACCTAAGACAGTTTGTTTGCTACATTAGCATTATAAACAATGTTTTGAAGTCTTAGCATATAGTGTTGGTATGTAGCAGATGTAAATCGAGTAAAATCGATTTCGCTTCAATCGAGTCAACTCGTGTTGGATTCCAGTTATTGATTCAAACTCGAGTTTGGGTCCTGCGTACTCTCGACACTAATCAATTCATCTCCTTCCAATAAAACTGTGTTTAAACGACGGCTAAAAACAGATCTTTACATACTTTTTAATATGAGTACTTTTAGTGTGAGTGGACTCGTGATTTTCAAATCGAGTTAACTCGAATTATGTTTTTATGACTTAGCACATCTATTTCTATAACGGAAAATACATTATATACTCGTGTGTAAAAGATTGAATGTCTTTGCGTGAAACGGTTATAAGGTATATTACATTAATGTTTATGCGCCTTGCGTCAGGAAGTTATAAGGTATATCAATGTTGATGTGCCATTGCGTCAGGCGGTTATACTTACATTTGCGTAATGGAACCCGCAGGCGTCCATGCAGAGGTAGAGGCAGGTGGAGACCCCCTGGATCGTCAGGAGGCCTACCTTGTACGTCGCACGCTGAAGTATCGCTGTAACAATGAGAAATACATGAAATTAATACGACGTAACTAAATAAACAGTATATACTTTAAGTGTTGTCATAAAAATATATTGTAATTTTAGTTTTTAACCGCGCCTAAACCAATGGATGTAAATACAAGGTGCCTTCCTGTACTTCCGACAATGTATGTACAAAATTCCATGATTAATTAAGGAGTTAAATAATATAAGCGTAGCAAACATACTCATATAATAAGTTGTAATATAATATTATATTAACTACGTAACTAAGTATTAGGGTTAGGATAAGAAACTTTCCTTAAACTTCCTTTTTAGCTACACGTACCTGCTTAGAATACCTAATGTAATGTTACTAGAACAAGCCAATGTCGTAAGTAGATATGCCTTCGATTCACGATTGATGAAAACCTTGACAATGATGATAACTGCGGCAGCCCCATCGCTAATACCGAGACACTAATTACTTAACGGCAGTTTGAGGCACAGTTTCCCCGAAAGCATAACCGAATAAATACCAGAACATGCGAGGAACATTTAGACCAACTCAGAATACTGTTAAATTACCATTACAATATCTTTACTCAAAGGCATATCTTAAACTCTGGCTTGACCATATTACGCGTATTACATTCGTAGTATGGCCATTCAGGATTTATTTCGGTACCTCGTCACTGCCATCAATGGTACACAAAGATGGACATTCCAGAGTTTAATGGCACGGTTTACATAACAATGGCAGTTTTAACGCTGTAGCGTCGCGCGCAAATATCGCGACTGAAATAAATGTCTGACCGGAAAGAGTTAAGGCGCAGATTAACTAGTTGGAACGTTAAGGCGAAGGCATAACGTTGTGGCCTTTACAACTGTGCTTATTAAAGCATTATACTAATTGACAAAATGATTTTAAGGAAGAAGCGATGTTTAATAATATAATTAAGTTTTTAATGCATTATTCGTTTTTTTTTCAGTTTAGCCAGAAAAACTCCCTAGCTAAACTCTAAGGCTTGTTATCCAACTTGTTATAAAAAGTTGGTTTTAAACTTTCACTATAAAAAAAGTTTGCATAATAATACTATTACTTTTTTTTTTATATTCCCACTATTTGCCACTTCAATGGCAACGTACAGTACATTGCTATCGGAAATTTATTCTCAATCATAGTATGAAGATTCGACGCTAAATCGCAAATAAAATCAATAAACACTTAAACTCGTAATGGACCACTAAACAAACAAAACATTCTATTAAATTGCAGTAATTGAACTTTATGTCTCTCCTCAGCATGCACTTTATTAGATAAGCATCTTTCAAGTATTTTACAACTCTTTACCACCTACTAGGAACAGTTATGCTAAATTTAAAGCAGGCGGCGAACAGAAATACGGTGAATCGATTTATATCGATCGTTTATTCGAAACTATCGGTTATTAGAACGATGTATCGACTATTTCAACTCGCTGACCATAACCCGGCATATTGTTTTATCTTGATTCTCAGCAAGCCATTCCTTGAATGCTTAGTTAGACTTTAAGATTGTTATATTTGTGGAACTCGAAGACATTTAATGATAGTAATATATGTTTGCAGCAGTCTCAAAGATGAGATGAAATGATTATAATATATATGCTTCAGTGTTCTTGCTGTTATGTGCTAGTTTGAAATGTAGTGAGACACAGTTGACCGAGGCTTTCCAACTCAGTCTTCAGGTTAGACACGCATCCAATCATGTCTTCCGCTGATCATTGTTCATGGGCTTGTTACCATCAGGTGTAGCCTTTCCCTCCTCAATGTTATAAAAAGAATTCGTATGTTAGTAAATATTTTCAACGTGCACTTAACTGAATCACAGGCCCTTAATGCTACAAGCTTTTCTAAGCAAGCAAGCATTTCTATTTCATAATCCTATTACAGCAAATTGGATTCATGTCGCCACATTTCGTATAAAATTCCAGCAATTGCGGTCTTTTACATTGGTCGCGCTCGCGAATGCGTTATAGTTGTCCCCTAGATGGCGTTGGTCACGCGTTTACATTTAATATGTGAGGGTTGTTTAGAATAGGACTTATTTGCAACACGTAAGACGTTGTACTCTGTTACTTTAATACTGATATTTTTAAAGTGGCATTTGTAAGGTATAGGTATAAAGGAAAATTAAACTTCAGACCCGGAGTTAATTTATGAAACTATTTTATATTATCCGAACCTTATGGTGAGAATATCAAGTTAAAAGACAATACAAAATTATAACAATAAAAAAAAATGGTCGCTCATATCTCAATTCAATATGGCTTCGGTTTAAATGTTTACCAAATTAAATAAAAATCGCAAACCAAAAAAAAATATTTTTAACCCAAAAAAGGTAAATGTCTACCATAATTTCGTTTTTTGGTACACTATTCATTTTTTGGTATACCTTGTCGTCTTAAGGTAAACGAGTTTAGGTATTAAAAACAGATTTTGGTATACAATATATTTGTACCGATTCAATATCCGAAATCTGTTTGTCTCGGAAACTACAACATTTAATCACTTTCTCTCTCTTACTTTGATTCATCGATTCCTGATGCAACAAAGATTTAATATTTGGAAATGCAAATTAGTAGCAGTTATCTGTGGATAATTAGGATTAAAATGGTTAGATATACGAGTAAGTAGAGGTTAAATAATGGAAAACAACTACGTCGACATTAGCATTATCTGGTGCGTTATAATAATATTTTTTTATTATAATAAATATAAAGATTAATCTGCTTAGTTGTATAGTTATTTTCTCGAAGTTAAACATTGACCTAACCTAAGTGTGACTTCACAAAATTATAATTTAAGTGTACACCCATCCACGCATGTTTCGCCAATCAGTACCTATTCTTGGTCTCTGACGTGGGGTAGGAAACGTATAGCTTATAACACCGTATAAGGAATTATTCCGAAGAAGCGCACCATTGAAGAAAGTTTAGATAAAGCTCACTCGTTTGCGCTTCGCACTCGTTTGTAAGCTATTATTGAGCTTTGAACGTGAGTTACTGAACACGTAGGTTCTAATACACTATGCGATCTATTCACGACAATTGTATTTCTGGAGACCAGGATCTCTTAAATAAAGTTTATTTTTATAATCTAATAGATACTAGTAGACGTAAAGAACAAAAGTCACACTCACTCAGACATTATCAAACACGAACATCTAATAATATATGAGCCATGAATTATTTATTTTGATAAGTTTTCACGATCTTTAAAAGCAGAGGTGTCACAAATATGTTTTAAGAAAGAAAGAAAGTATGAACTTATTTGCCCTTAACAAAAGCACTGTAACTAAACAAAATAAATAAAAATAAAAAAATGGGATAGAAAAGAAATACAATAATAATAATAAAAGTTGTAAAGCCACAGTATTTTGTGTTTCGAGTTATCATTTATAAATATAAGAAAAGACGGCGAATATGCTTCGCAAATTCGTAGCATTCATAGAACAAATCTGTTCGTTCGTTTCTCCTTCACGTCGATGTAATATATCGTTGTATCTTATTGGACTACAATACGTTGAGGTTTTAATTTTTAAATAGAACAATTAAAGATGAACCGCCCAGAATGAAGACATCACCGTATGTATAATATCGAATCTCCCATCGAATATGTATTAATATTTATCGGAGAGTCTGCAGGATATGCCGATTGCAATCATGAAATATCATTCCAATATACAGGCGGATGAAATTTAATTAAAGCTCAGTTACTTTATTTGAAGTATAAAGTAGTTTAGTGAAGATTGAGCTTACTATAGTGTTTATTGATAAAACTCAAAGTGTGTTCTTAAAAAGCGCAGGTGGAGCAATGGATAGGATCGGTGAAGTCAATCAAGTGTTTAAAGAATTTAATGAGATAGTATCGAAATGTATTTTTTTTCCATGGGTAATTCTAACGCGGCTTTCGTCAAGTGTGCCTTTTGTTAAGTTGGGATAGATTAACCGTTGATCTTTGATCCGTTGATAGATGTTTATACCGGATAGTATGGTGTCTACATATAATTATGGAAAAAATACATTTCTGCAGAAACGAGATGAATCTACCACGCACGATTTACTACCATGCTAAAAGTTTACAAAAATATTTTTTTCCCATTAAACACCCGGTATATAACAGTAATTACACGTACCTTTAACGGCCAATAAATATAATAGGTCACGGCTTAATCACTATCAGTTAAACAGATTAACAGCCTTTAAGTCATTTATAGGATTTACATTCTTAACTGCAAAGCAATATATGTTATGATAGCCCGAACAATGGTTTAAAAATACAATGCAATTTTTTCTCACCCATAACAAAGGCTAGACTAATTTGTAGGCGTGTCTTAAGTCTAGGCTAATCACTACCCATGCCTAGGTGTTTATCTAAACCATATATTATTCGGACAAGGCCTTTTCAGATTAACATGTCTATTTTTTGTACTCAAAATAACCTAATAGGTCATAAGGTGTTGCTTAATTGCATCATTTACAAAAACATAGGTTCTTCTTGTCAAAATAATTTGACATCGCGTAATAATACAGATTATACTATTATTAACTGTCTTAAACGGATAACCCGTGTTAACCTTGATGTTAATGCTATTAATATATGGTTCAACTATTAAGGGTTTAAGAAATGTTTTTTTCTCTTTCTCAGATTTTTCAAATAAAATCATTTAGAGAGAAAATGACAATTTAAATATATAGGTGATAATTGTTAACCAATTTGCGTGTTTAGTATCGATTGTTACACAAATACCACATATGGAAGGTAAGTACAATAAATTTTGTTGAATTCATCTAAAAGAAAAACAAAATAAATTAGGAGGAAACGTAGTATTATATTCATAATAGACGATTTCAATCATTTTCACAGAAAAAAAATGTAATAAACGGCGCGAATTAATTACGGGCGTTCATCTTCGGTAAGGACTTCATTACTGCAGTTCACCTGATGAGATCACTGCTGCCAAGACCGGATCGAAGAACAGATCCTGAATTCTAAGGGCTACAACCAGAGGACTTCAAACAAGAACACAGCAGCTAACATACCAGGAGTAAGTGGCGGTGGCGGTGGTGTCTCCGAAATCGAACCACGTAATGTCCTACTCAAACGAAATTGCTAAGATACATAACAATCGGTAATGCGATGGAAAACCGGTTCGGAAGTGGAACAATACGCGATCGGAATAAAAATGGAGGCGCACTTACTTTCGAGCGAGTTCAAGTTCACCTGCATAAGTCGTAAGGCGCTTGTCGTACTACCGAATGACGAATACACTACAAAGATAATTCATAGCTTCTATCTATAAATGATCTTTTTCAAGCGTGTTTCCGTACTTCGGAGAGAACGTTAAGCAGTCCGTTAAGTTCTGGTTGTTATCGATAGATAGCAATCGTTAAACCTTGTCGGAGGCCATTTGGGAGTTTGAAAACATCTGACATACTGGTTGGCCACTAACCGATTCGTCAGCCAACACGCATTCGAGCAGCGTGGAAAATTACGCTCTAGGTATTCTCCAGTTGTGGAAAGAGACACATGCCCCCAGCAGTAGGATATTCAAAGTATGCGGCCATCTAAAAAATTGCATGTATGGCATTAATTTTAATAAGTTTCCGCCAACACGTATTGGAGCACCGTGGCGGAGTATGTCCCAAATGCTCTTCTAATGTGATCCTCCTCTATAATTATGATTGATAAGCGATGTAGAAGTTGCGAAGTCTCGTTCAAGGAGCTCGAAGGATAAAACAATATCTCTGTGGCTGCAGCTCTTTGTGTGAGCGATCTATAACACAAAAATTGCTAAGACATTAGTATATTTTTAGCCGCCTTTTGTATACCATGCTGGAGACTCTAATTTTGTATGTAATTATCAACCTGGTGTACAAATGAAGAGTATTTGTATTGTATATTACTTACTAATTACAGATTAGACAATTACAGCACACTTTGTATTCTACCTATCAATATTGTACCATTGTATCAGCATCGTACCATCTGTCGGACCACTAAGAGTCTGTTACCATTTTTGTAGCTTGTAAGCAAGTTCAAGTTATTACATAATGTAGTAATACAACGGTGGGATCATAGGCCGTAGCGGCGCCTGCGGCTATCGCAGAGTAGGTGTCTATAGAGAAAATAATTTTAGGTACATACGAATTTTCTATTTTTCTGATTTATATTTTTTAAAGCCATGTTGCTGTAATGAGGTATCTATAGATTTTTTTATCTTTACAAAACAATTAATTAGCTTACTTTATTAAAAAAATGTTTTTCTTTCATTCCAGTTGTCTTATTGGGATGTACGACTACATTGGAGAGGTATTTGAAATATGAGTTAATCATTATTATAATAGTTTGTTATATTAAGCGTCCAAAAATTTTGGAAATTAAACTTGTCTCACCGAGAAACGAACCTGGAACCATCTACCCAATTAGCGTAGCAAGTTGGTTCTCGCTTCAAATGAACTACAAACTATTCATCATCAAATGACTTCATATAACATCATAAGATTTCCCACAGATACGAACGCATCTTTCACCTCACAGACAAAATTCAAATAGGAATCGTTAAATGTCAACGCGTAAACGCGGCGTGACCGCAGCGGTAACGGGACCCGTCAGCTTGCACATGGCAAACGTGACTGCCAACTTTCTATGTCTGCGGGACGTCTGCCCCACGATGGGCTCTAGTAGTAGATAATACGTAGAGAATTATAAGGTAAGGCCACTTCATGTTAAATATTTCAGGCGGTTCGGTTTAGGTAAGGTTCGGTTAGGTAAGTTAGGTTAAAATACAAGCTACGATTTAGGCTATGAGACGGGAAGAATTGTTAAATTGGATCATTTTATGTTGAATACTTATGGCGATATTCCTCAGTACTAAAATATAATGAGAACACACATACTCATATAGGA
>DWGW01000055.1:0-22140 GCA_018247775.1 Udranomia orcinus
ACGGCGCGCCCGGCCGCGGCCCACGCGAGGGGCGGGGGCGGGGGCGGGGGGGACGGGGATTAATCACGTAGTAAGTATGCCCCCCGGGGCCACGCCGCCTCACCCGCCCCGCACTAGAACCTGCGCCCGGCCGATACTCGAATAAATACTAATGCAATACGAACGTTCCTCGTGCTAGACTGTAACCGGACACTTCTCGAACTTAAATGAATTCCTATGTGAACGTTGCCACCGAATCTTGCCCCCGTGCGTCGATTGCCCGTCGGCTGTCCGGCTGTGAGGCGCCGCTTTTCTGCTCGCCACATAAACTTGTGATGCAACCCGTTAAACACTTATAAGAAAGTTATCAATTGGCTAGAGATATTTACTCAGTCAGTTTACTAAATGAGTCAATCGACACGACTTGAAAGTTTTGTGACTCTATGTTGATTTATATTGTATTTATTGCCTTTATGAACTATTACTAGCAAATGTAAAATATCAGAACGTAAACAACTATGACATAACTTGATGTAAAATTTCTAATACAGCAACTTTAAACTTTTCTCATAAGAGAGTCTATAAAGCTTGTTTCGGTAATATTTTATTCAAATTGTCTGACATATTGCGACATAATTTCACTTCACTCGAGTAGGCTGTAAAGCTGTTTAAGCTTTATCCGTGGCGTTGCTGTTACGGTAAAACGAATATTATAATCTCAGGTAATTGACTCGGCTTTAGAAAGTACTGGCAGGATATAGCAGTGAATGCGACAAGTTTAGCGAAATAACCAACGTCTTCACGGTAGCCGATAGGTATACATAATCCTTCCTACATTGTTCCCGCAATTCAAGAGATAAGCCTTAAAAAGGAATGGGACGGTCCTCGAGGACAAATAGCCCGGCTATTACATGTTCTTTTGTTAGAAAAATACGCTTCGCTTATCTTGATTAACGTTTTGTTTTCGGACTTACTCAAATTCTCTTGTAACTGTCTGTAATAAATATTAATTTGCCCATAGAGTGTTATATAGAGATGACTATTTACGCATTTATAGAGTCGCTATTTACTGATATATTTATCGCTATTAAGCCGTGTCTCTATATAATATATCTTAATTCCTGTATTTTGTTTTTTGGCATACGAACAAATTGAGGTTTTGAATACAATGAGAATAAATCACAAAGACTAGTAAATCGGATGAAGGTAACTATTACACAACTGTTAGACTCGGTATAAAAATTAGTACTCATTTTATTAACGGCAGCAGTAGTGGTATATCATGTTTAAATTTAGGCGTAGTACGGAAATTCTCATTTCTTTCTCGTATGATATATTTTTTCCTTTACGTCACAATAACTATACTGTACTACTGTAATACAATACATTGCCTGTGACTTTGCCTGTATAAAAGTTTCATTAGGAAAAGTATTTATCACATATTTTTTACATTTATAAATAGACACTTAACTAACTTAAGCCTAAGAAATAACGTCTGATGTCGAACTCCAATTCTCAGACAGAATTCCGAACAGATTGTGGACTATCGTTGTATACTAACGGTCCATGTCCTGTGAGTTTAGTATCGGAATCAAAATCATACTGTAAAGTCAATTTATTGATCGAAATATTACGAAATATGGAAGTTTTCTTTCGCTGGCTTTGGCTGGCTCGTCTACAATGGCCTGAGAATCGGAAGTCGATGAAAACGATGACCACTGACTAACGGAAATGTGTATGACGTTCATTGAGTGTATTCAGATACATTATAATGAACAAAAGCTTGATTCTTGATTCTAGAAGCTATCAATAAACCAACAACCAAACTCCATCCTCCCTCTCCATTTACAATATTAACGCTGATGACTCTACCTTTCAAATGATGTAAGTTATACATCATTTAAAAAGTAGAGTCATCAACGCGTTGAACTCTTTGCTAAGGGTCGTCGATCGATTTGTTGCGCTTAAACGCAGGAACAGATCCAAACTTGTTTTTATAACCACAATCACTGCTTACTTTTAAACCATTTAAATGAATAAATTACGTAGTGATTGTTGCTGAAGATGTGTAACATTTGTATTTTTAATTGAACGTTTTGTTCTTATTGCAAGGCGAGGCTGGCATATAATGAATTGACGACGGATTAAAATATCAATATTCAGCTGTAAATTCATTTCAATAATAATAATTGAAAATCAGGTTCACTTCAATCGTAAAAATTAATTTGAAAGTCAGTAAAATTGATACACTCGTATTTTATTTCTACGTCCCAAGTTGGATTCTACTACAAAGCAGTCTCCACTGTAATGTGGAGTGTATAAAATATGTTAATGGAAGCGACAACATTTAGATTTGGAGTCTCAAACATGGAACAAAATTTAGTTAAATCCTAGTATTATCATCATGATAATAGTTTTATTATTAATGATAAAATTTAACGCAAAAATATAAATTAATTGTGTTTTCACTGGGTCAACTTCGGCCAAGCGCGGATCCTTTTTGAAAAATATTTTTTAGGGATCTTTATTAAATAATGAAACAAAAAAAATTAGAATCTTTGTCTGTTTGTGCATTTGTGCACGATAATCTCAGAAACAGCTGATCCGATTTGACTGCTAGTTTTCAATGATGTATTGTGGTAAGCTTCACTTAACATTAAGTGTTTATTCATGTCATAGCAGGTCATAAATAAAAAAGTTGTGTCAGTTTAAATGGACGGACGGGGACGAGCCAACGGTTGAGGCGGTACGAAGTGCGCCTGGCCAGCTAGGATGTAATAACTGTTTGATTCGCGCAAATAACATTCACAATATTCCAGTAGCGTAATATTTGTTTGCGTATGAAACGCTTGAAACATGTCTTGTGTTTGATTTGGCGGTCGACGCCGTGGGACGGGCGTAAGTTATGCGTGGGTAGTGCTCCGAGCTCGCTGGAGCATGGCCGACAGGTGCGCCCGCGCATTGTGTGATCTATCATGTCACCGTTTCTCACCGTTCACACTAAAACATGAACGGGCGAAAAAATGAATGAACACGTTAGTGGCATAACACTTGAACAACCCCGTTCATGCTCACGGTTTATCAAGTAACTGCAAAATTTAAATTAAATACGCACCTACAGGGAGGTTTCCTATAGTATTTTGAACGAAGTGGATGTTTTCATAGGTCCCGTTTGGCTTTCTTCAAAATGTTTTATGTGATAACAGTATTGTATTGTAGTGTAAGGTATAGATTAATACACGACCATTCCGAACAACTAATACAATTTTACTGACTTGAGCATAGCAATCATAGATATTTATAACTTAAATAAGTAATATCAGAAGAGTATGTTCGATCTACGAACTCTCGGTCTCCTTCTATCGGTCTATTTCTGCAGTGTTTTTGCTGCTAATTCCTGATTTAAAGGGTATGGTAAGGAAGACAAGCTTAAACGAGACGTTCGTCCTTAAGGACTCTTGGGAAAAAAGTAGGAATGTATTTTAGTCGACCTAAGATTAAATTTTATCAACGAAGGCAAATAGTGTCTTGGGCTGATTACAGATGTTCACATGTTCAGATGTTCACACCAGTGGCTACTTATTATTATCATCAGATGGAGACTGCATGATCGTTACCTTAATGCTATACCTAAATCTCTGCTAGATGATTGAAATATCGGACATTCTTTCAGGTTTAAACCTGAAAGCTGTCAATATATGACAGGTTTGAATGTTGTGTTACGAGATTATATAGAAAAACATATCGACGGTTGAAAGGCAGAATTGATTAAGCGACATTTTGGGCGATCCATATTTTGATATGACCTAAAATGAAATCTATTAATAACGAGTAATGAAAATTGTAAATAATGTTTAAAGACCACTGGAAATATAGCAGTACAATTATGAGATGATTTAATCTAATCTCTAATCTTAATAATCTTTTTCTAACTTTAAATCGCTGTCCTGTAAAGTTGCCTAATGTCGCTTGAGAAATGTATCCTTTTAAGCGTCGATATAAAAGAACGAAACAAAAGAAACGGTACTCGTAGAAGTTATTGCAGTAGGTTACGACTTATTCCGATTTTCTTGATAATATTACAGAATGCATTAAACTAAGCTTGACGGCGAAAATATTTCGTTACAAAGCAAGTAGAACTAGAAAATCTTTTCAAATCCAATTTTGTTTTCTTTTTCGTATGTTTTCTTTTCATCCCCCAGTGTTGAACTGCTTCGTCGTGAATCTAATCTAGCATTTCTAGCTAGACGTCTGCCATCCCACGCATTCTTTATTATTGGACATTGCTCTCCTACAAATTATTTATGTGACTTAATTATGTGATATTTGTGTAATAGTTCATATACCTTGATGGAATTTTTAATAATATGGTTATTTTTAGGCGACTGCGCTTAAAAGATATTTAAGTATATAGTTTTCTATATTTAAAAAAATGAATGGGTTCAAATGATATTGTTTTCTTTATAATTTTATAAACTGTGTTTGTTATGCATTAAACATATAAGACATTAATAATGTTTTCAAGTTATTAATTTGGTAATTTTTTCAAAATAATTGTCTATCGTTTGACCCGATTAATTTTGAATGCGCGAATAATAATACCGAGGATTACTTGTGTTGAGTTGAGTTTTGTGGTAAGTTATCATTTATGTTGAAAGAAGACAGTTGCACCTAGATATTATATTGCTACCCGTTTCAATTCTGTTGCTGGTTTCATTATAATTAGAGAAGACACGAAAGGAATCTGTAATATTAGTCATAACGCCTCTACCTCGGAATTGTTAAACTTAATAAC
This sequence comes from Udranomia orcinus, assembly GCA_018247775.1. Classification (NCBI taxonomy): domain Eukaryota; kingdom Metazoa; phylum Arthropoda; class Insecta; order Lepidoptera; family Hesperiidae; genus Udranomia; species Udranomia orcinus. Next base: position 4,775 of record DWGW01000055.1, read on the forward strand.
ACATTGTTCGTATTAGATGGCAATTTATTTTGTATGAGTCTTTGCACATGGTTTTATCTGGAGGCATCAATATAACGAACTGTAAATTTTGTATCTAGATGTTAACTACTTAACGTAAACTAATCACGGCGAAAGAAAGAAAAATGTAAGACGAGAAACTTAACTTAACGTAACTTAACTTAACGTAACTTCACTTAACTTCACTTAACTTCACTTAACTTCACTTATCTTCACTTCACTTCACATCACTTCACTTCACTTCACTTCACTTCACTTCACTTCACTTCACTTCACTTCACTTCGCTTCATTTCATTTCATTTTATTTTATGGAAATGATTAACGGCGTATATCATAAATGCGTGATTTAAGTAATTTTATTATTTAAAAATATTATACACATTACTGTCTAGGGCAACTCTCATTCCATCCCAGTAGTAGATCAATTGTAGCCACTAAACTTTGTCATTAGTATCTAATTAGTTTCCGCGATAGAATATTAACCAAACCGCATAAGAGAAAGCTCCATTCTCTAAGTTTTAAGAGTGACTGCACAGCCTAAACGAGCAGGATAGTTACAGGAATTATTACTAAGACGACAATACGACCTCTCTATGAAGATTATCTTGCACTTAGGTCCTTATTCTTGCGCAATCCACAAACACTAGCACGACCACGCCCGATGATAGAAAAAAACGTGCAAATGTTAACTAAAAATAAATCCTCAATTAATATACATCATGTCGCATGTCCGTAAGTAGTGGACGCTCATTAATAACCCCTCAACCCACATATCAGACGCAACTACGTACATGTAATCGAGTGTTACGTCTGGCCGCGGCAGGAATAGACGAAATGTCAGCCTAGAATAGCGCCGTGTCGACGCCCAGTCGTGGAATTGGTCATAACTTTGGTACGTGGGAGATGTACTTGGTTGTATATGTATTATACATATATTCATACATTCAGATCAACTGTTTGTTCATTTGTATCAGTGAAAGATCAAGCAGTCCCATAACTGGATACAGATTACTATTATCCATGGTAAGTTGTCAGACTAGAATAGCGCCGTGTCGACGCCGAGTCGAGGAATTGGTCATAACTTTGGTACGTGGGAGATCTGCACAGTGCTGTTTTATTTTTATTCATACATTCAAATCAAGTGTTTGAGTACTTAACGTTTACATCAGAGTAAGACCCCAAGTAGCCCCATGGCTGGATCTCCATTGTCTACAATGGTCAGACTAAAATAGCGTGTCGTGTGTCAATGTCCAGTCGTGAATTGGTCATAACTTTGGTATTTGGCAGATGTACATATTATATGTATTTTAAAAGGCTAAAAGCAAGCTATGTATTTTGAGCGATTAAAGCTGGGTTGCATACATTCGGATCAACTGATCGAACTACTTAAAATTAGCATCAATACAGACCTTAAACAGTCCTATGGATACTGATTTTCATTGTCACATCTGCAGCAAATTTTCACATTTGAATAGGGCCCTGTGTCATAGAATTGGTACTTTGGAGACAATTAGTAGGTATATGAATTTCGACGAATAATATACCGTCAATACTATGGCGCCTTCGAAGCTAGACTTACCAACATATTTTCCGGATCTTGATTACGATTTTTAAGCTTGCAAGAATCAACAGGAAAGGCTTCCATACTTTTGAAATTTGGAAGTTATGTTATTTGTCTGAATCTTTAAACGCACAGTAGCATGCGTTACGCCATTAGTGACGTGTGCTTAGTTCTCATTCGGAGACTAACGAACTTTGTCAGCCAACTGTAGCACTGTATGTGTGGAATGATGTTTGCTATTCCTAATGCTTCGTTCTAGAGATAGTCGGCGCCTAGATAGATTGTTTTTAAGAGATGTGACGGGCAACTGTGACGATAATTAAATGTGGCGAAATCTTAGTACCTCGAAATCGTGTAATATCGTCTCTATCAATATTTTTTTTACTGTTTACATACAAATAACTTGAGTAAATTATTTTTTTGTCAATTATGAAAATTGCGTAATGTTTTGATAATCTTTACCTCTCTCTTTCTTTAATCTAAACCCAAGAGTTACGTTTACCTGACTGATATAAATGTTTGATTATAATTTTTATTTTCCAGGGTGTTGGTGACTGTAAAAAGACAATGTAAAAAGAATATTTCTCCAACATTTTATTTACAGATTTAACAAAGATGCCTTTTGTTAAAAAAAATATAGTACTAATACTTTCCTGTTTCATTTTTTACTTTCTGAAATTTTTTTTGTTTATTTTTTGTGAATCCCCGTTCTTTTAGAACTTTTAAAACAAATTATCCCTTACAATTTAATTACCATGGTTCTAAGGTTTAAATTTAAACTCATCTATACATTCCGATACAAATACAGTAACAAATATGAAAACATTACAAATAATATTAATAGGTTTTAATTAATTAATTATTGCTTGTTTATTATATTGCATTAATTATTACTGGACTTCATTTTATTATATAATATTTAAGCTTTGCCTTTTAAATATTTGTTTTTTCCTTCTATATCCTTACAAAATTAATTCTAAATACATTTAATTAAACTTAAGTGTGTGTGTGTGTGCGGGTGAATGAACTTAATGTACAACAGTCTATAAAGTATTTTTATTTATCAGAAATACGTACTTACTCAGTTTATCATAATTTGATACCAATTACTCGCTGAGAATTATACCTAACATGTGAAACTGCAATTTTTGTCTGACTAGCTTTTGTTTATGTCTCTGCCCGCATTTTAACGTAAATAGAGCATAAAATCTTGGACGATTCGACATTAAAAAAACGTCCACTAACCTTTAACGGTGATTCGAGATACGGATAAAAGTAAGGATGATATTCGGGTTAAAAAGTACCCTATCCCATGCCGTGATTCCCAACCTACCTACATACCAGTTTCTATCTGTCGTGACACCCAGAAAAATATACTTTCGCATAATATTAGTGTGGATGTACCACAATAACGTACCTATGTGGTAACTGAACGAACTGAGCTCGCACCTAGTCTGGGCAGTCGCTAATCTATTTTAGACGAAGCCTACGCATCGCCGTCTAGTTTCTGTTTATATCCCACATAAATGTAATCATGGCCGTTTGTACAACTTGTTTTGGATATAAATAAGTGTACGTTGGATCGTGAAAAAATGCTAAATGCTGACTTATCCATCCATATATAATTTTAGCGAGGTGAAGTAAACTGGATCACAGGAAATTCTAAGATATTTGGTATACGAGCACGAACCGTGTGTTTGTCAAGTTATGTCGCCTCGGTATATCCAAGTTGATTACACATATTTCCACTGGGGTTCTACTATAAATGTAATTATTGTGCTATATAAAACACGAAGGTACAAATCTGTTTCAATGATTGCAGATATTACATCTGAGATTACTAGTCGTTAGTCCAAGCCATCTATCACGTACAAATAACTTGAACTACCTGTAACAATCTCTAATTTCTTTCAATTTTTCTTACTGATTTTTATTTGTAATTTTATAATATTTTTAAATTAAATTTATCTTGTTCGTTATATTTTTTTAAAACCGCTCTATCCCGCACCCGGGTAACAGAACATAAGCTATAAACGCGCTAAAACTATATCGCAACAATCGCGCTGCCCACTCGTTGTAGCAACGGAACACGCGGCTGGCTCCGTAGTAAACAAGCCGACGCTCTGGCGTGTGAAGATTTGTTTTTCTCAGAACGACAAAGCAACATTGTTCTCAGACTGAAATAAGTTTGAGTTCAAAGCGTCGGGCTCATTAGGCGCGGGCTTGCGATGTTTCTGCACGTAGACGTCATAGATCAGTGTAACAGAGATGACAGGTCTTTATTGCCAATTAGAAGTAGTTAGACTGTTGTTTACCCTTTGCTTGTACCCCACTGGCACTCTGCACGCTGAGGGTAACCTAACCTAACCAAACAAAAAGCCGAGAAAACCTGATATCACCGTAAGAAGGTTGCAACTGACCGGAAAGCAGCAATTGTAAAATTAAGAATTGGTTTAAGCAGCGTTGGCATTAGACCTATGAACGTATACACTAGGTGACGATCTCCAATCGGGCTAGCATATAACTTTTAAATGCGTCGCAATTACTACTTTCTTGTATTAAACTGTCAATCTAGTAACATCGTTTATCATATAAACTGGAAGAAGTTTTTACTCTTTAACCGCTTTGTTTAAAATACCTAAAATCAAATTGACCTAAATCTTGGGTGATGTACTCGTAACTTGGACACTTGGACATTTAGACCATATTGAAATGCAAAACTCACTGCACAGATCTTTCCACAGCTCATTGCAATTACAATAGTTTTTACGACCTGTGCTAATCCTATTTACGATCTATCGGTCCTTAAAATGTATCTGAAAATCTCTCATAAACTTGATTTTTAAACTTTCATTCAAGTGTAGTTACAACACTTATTCTTTATTGTTTTCTTTAATCTTACATAAAGTTAAGTATTATAATATAATATTCTCCTAATCATATAGATAAGCTCAGTACATAAAAATCGGGCAACAAAAAAGTCGAACACAAAAACATACTAATTAAACACAGAACTTCTTTTCGGAATTGAGTTCAATAGATGTATGTGGGAATTCCCAAATTAACGTTTTAATCGTAACATCAAAACTTCAAAGATTACAAATACAAAGGCTTTGTTTAAAACCATTAATAGTGGGTATCTGTCTACTAACAAACTTGTTACGTACATGACGTATATTTACGTAATTAGCTTAAAATAGTACGTTTAAGTACGGGTGAGCTTATTGTACCAACTGTTATAGCCGAGTTTATGTCTAGCCAGATGGAATGTTAAATCCTCACATTGGTATTAATAGAACCCTCCAAATTATCATATATAACAGTGTTGTTTCAGTTGACGTAATTTTGACGTATACCTACGCTGAGCTTAAAATACACATCGTAAGCTAGCATTTGTCCCTGGCTTTGCTCGCATTAAATGAGATTAATTTTCGAAATGACGGAACATACACATTTCTAAGGTCCTAGGTTAATAAAAAATATTTTTTGAGTCATGTACTTTCTTAAATACCAAAATGCTAATTGCCAAGGCCTTAGCCTATTAATACTGTCCACATCGTAAAAAGAGATCGTACTAAAATTATCACGTAGCTCTCGTTGTAAATTAATGACTTATAAACACAAGCGAACCTTTCGAATTCGTTATCACAATCCTGTGAGCTTCTTTTTAATGGAATTGTAAATCGTGTTTTTATTATCAAGAGCTTATCGTTTCCCGGTACAAGGAATTGCGAACCGGCTTTTCTCGGAACAATATTTGCGGTTTTGTTTTAATTAGCTGACTAATAAACCCGGTGGGTTGTTAATCCTGCCGTTTCGTATATAATCGTACGGGATTTACATATTGCAACCGGTGAAACTATAATGCTTTGTTATAACTTTTTGAAAGTAACTCTAGATCCTTCAACAAAGAGTTTGTTTCGTATTGCCACGTTGCAGTGAAGTAATCCTTGTTGCATGTGAAAGGAAGATAAGATGCACTGCGTCGTGAATAAGCTACAATTAATTGTGCTATTGTTGTGCCACATAACAGGACCAGCCTTATATTGGGTCAGCTAAAAGCAGATACAATATCTGATACACAACTGAATAATATTTTACGCACAAATGATATTAACTTAAAATTCGGTTATTATTCGTTATACGAGTTAGGTGCCTTACATGCTTAGGCGATTTAGTTTTCCTGACTAGTCCAACTATATTCGTTTACTATGTTTTTCATTCATAGAAAAAGTCTTCCTAAGTAGTACGATAAATGCGTGTGAATTAAGCTTGAGCGAAGTCGTAGTAAAAATTACGAGGAGGATACCTATAATGAATGTCACATAGGATTCACAACATGAATTTTATAAATAATCTATTCACTTAATTAATGCACAGAACGTTGCCCGTTGATTTACAAAGTGTATATTTTATATATAGAAGGGTTTTACGGTTTCTTGTTTGTAATAATTATAGATTTATTCTGCTATGTTAATTTTCGATGCGGTGTGGATATTTTTAGAACAAACCTGATTTTTTGCGTACCTTTCATTGCCGTCAGGTATTTATGACGTCTTGGACATAATGAACTCTTATCATCACAAACGTTCAGGGTTAATAAATTAATATACGAAATTTTGACCCTTTTTATAGGACAGTTTAAATATAAGGTGACGTGTATGATGGCTTCTCTTATTGAAGTTGACCACTAAATATATTCCTTTCTTACATGCAGCCGAAGAAACAACCGGACTAACATAGGCAGATTATGAATGAGATGTAAACAATTATTAAATGACTTTGAGACAATTAGTAACAGTTACAGTATAATGTAAAAAGGTACAGATAAAAATGTTTTATGATTCAACCTTGCGTGTAGATCTAGAATGAGAATTTGCTTTAACTCGATTTACATCACTCGCCGCAAAACATGGTATTTTACTTAAGAATCAATAAATTATTAATTGATGAATTAATTAATTGATAAATTCAAATTGTTTCGTTCCATTTTAATTATAAACGTCACGATTCTATATTGATACCTATTCATGACACAGGTTTATACGTCATCTGTCTATAATCTGGGTCTTGTCAAGGCGAAACATAATTGTTTTCGAGAAGTAAGAAACAATTAAATACATTAAGAGTAGATATTACAACTTGCACTGAAGGAAAATCCTAAGCATTCGAATGGAATTGTCCAGTACATATCTGTAAAGTTTAAAGAGAGACTTGTAATGTCTGACTTTGGAGGAGGATTTAAGAAATCAAAATTTGATTTTTATAGCGTTACACACATACACTACACACTTACGTTAAGTTTTAAAATAAGAATAAATTATAGGTCTTTGAATATTCATTTATAGTACACAATATAGTGGAAACATCTTAAAATACGAAATAAACGTTCAAAAACGCATATTCTTTTAAATTTTAAAACTAAACTCAACCGTTGTTATTGCATAACAGTATAAATACTATAGAAAGGAACAAAACATCGTCTACGTCAGGAATTGCTTAACGGCATAAACAAGGGCATATTTACGCGTCCGAAATAGGTCAGGTCGTGACATCTACGCGGCCCGGGTGCATCTGAAGCGCCGATCAGGAAGCTGACCTCTCCTTCGAACACTGTACTAGATTCAGCGATACATAAATATCAGGGAAATTGATTTCCATCGCCACCCAAGTTTTGGCTCTTTTTTTATTTAGTGTCTCAAAAAAGCAGTTCAGTAATAAATAAATTCACTATTTTCTTCACAAGCCACATATTAATGTAAAGGTACTTTACCCTCCCTTTAAGTACACAGTACCTCTAGTAGGAGCCTTCTGCTCTTCCAAAGGCATAACTTATGAAATTAAAAATAATTATATGTAACCGGCAAAAACAATATTAACACATTGAACGCCATGGGGGTCACCGGTGTCCACCAGTATACTTTCTTTATGGCTCATGCTGATTTACGATTTCGACAAATTTTACACATTATATTTCGTTAGCTCAAACAGTTGAAAATAATCAAATATCCCACTTTAAACAAATACATCATATGAATATTTAATAAGCTAAATAAAACCGTTTAAAAATTACAAAATTATTAGTGTCGATCACCGGTGACCAACTTGGCGTTCAATGTGTTAAACAATGTTACTGAAATTATAAAAACAGAATCATTATAAGTATATTATACTATATTCAGTAGTTACGGTGGACATAAACATTTAACTTCGAAAGGGATAATTTTATGTGTGATAATGTTGTGTGCCGACGTTTGTCATCCAAACTCAAAGCTTATTTATCCAGAAAGTATATATAAAGGATTTACCAGAAATCAATTTAAGTTAATTCCATCTAGTAGAATATGTTTGTATTCTAGATTGTGTCCTTAGAGATTCGAGTTCAAGCAGAACGGACCGTTCTACTCGAAATTAAATACGAATATAAAATTTACACTCATTAGTGTAAATTAAAACGTTACTATCGTAAACCGAGTTTCTATTAAAAATTGTGTATTAAGTACATATTTCCTATTATATCTCAAAAGTTTTAAACACAGACAAATCCCTATTTGTATCCTCCGAAATGGGTCAGGTCATGACATCTTCTCGGGCGGGATGCATCGGCGCCCACTGACCTATATACCAAGGGCACACCCCCGCCCTACGTTTTCAGAAGTCTCGCGTAACTACGACGCACAATACAGCCGCTGGATCTTGGCCATTCACAATTTTACGCAGATCTCGCGATAACATTTTATGGACAAGATATCGAGTGACGGTAGTATATACGTACGGATCTCGCTGTCTTTACTGATCATTGCTAAAAAGTTAAGTTTGTAAGCTAGAAAGTTAAATATTTATTTGTTTGAACCAAGATTCGATGGTTCTATCGCTTAATGATCATCTAACGCGTTAAGGGAGTGGATGTATACCCATAAAATAACTATCTAAACAATTGTTTATCCCCGAAATCGTAAAACCATTTTAATTGGTAGTTAAATCTCAGTTGTTAACCTCTTGATAAATACACTTAATCAACCTCTTCTTATTTAATACTCTCTCTTCGGAATTAATACAACGAATTCCTCCAACATCTTAAACTGATGATGATAATAGTAATATGGCTCTAAGTTCGACAATTCCTCTTAGTCTAAGACTGATCAGCTGCGATCGATAGTAATATAGTTTATAATCAACAGAAGAACAGATACTGCTTACAAAAGCTATGCAGTTACTTCCTATTATATTAATCATTATTAGAATATAATTTGCCAAGAAAGTGTGTAATCTGTTTCTGTCATAGTACCTACAGACACGTCTCCATGTTTCTAGTAAATGATAAGTTGTATACAAGTACAATTTATATATATTATATTATTCAACTGCTGACGTAACGTAAGTAGGGTTACTTACAATTCCGACTTAATAGAGAAATGCCCAACGATCAAAGGTATGTAAGCGATCACCATTAAATAAAAACTCATAATTGTACACGCCACTAATCAAAGGATCGCTTATAGCGTACCTACTGATAAAGCTAAAATAACATTGGCGTGATTCTAAGAATTTGTTCACCAAACAAGTTACGAACGAACACAGACGCGTTGACAACCTGTGCTTGTGTAGCGCGCACACATGCGCCGCTGTTACACGATCCGGCAGTGACTAAACGTTGAAGCACAGGCCGGTATCGAGTCGCTACGGTCGTATCTTCTATGGCGATTTTACATATGAAAGTTTGCTATTTGCGATTAGTGTACCCATATTGATCCTTTGTGATTTTTGTATTGGAAGTCTCACTCTTTTTATGATGGATTGAAACAGTAAAGAGTTTTAACAAGGGCTCTGCATATATTTATTAAGACTTGCTTTATATTTGAGATGTGAGGTTCATAACAACAAACAAAATATACGACGCATTGAATACCTTGCTGCTTTCCGTTAGTCCTAAACGTTGACTGGAAGATAACGCTTAGAATTAATAGTATTAAGTCCGCCTCTTGCACCTTTAAGTATATATACATATAGGAATAACAATTGAATAAATAAACAAATGACATCTGTGATAAAGAATCTATGCACATGGAACCTAACCTAGCAACACAATGCGAATGTAGCAGTGTGCGTATCACGTAGTGTTGAGCGTAGGCGGCTGAGCTTTCTCGCCGCAGCCTTGGCCGCGACACGTGCGCCTCTAGGCCCGCACTGGCCCTGCAGCCCACGATGGAATCTCTGTTTTTGTTTATTAAGCCCTTACGTACAAATTTCCTGCTCAAATCTTTGAATATCTACAAAAGTTATTCGCATGAGCTTGTGGTTATCATTAATATGTACATCCAAACCTTTTAAGGTTTAAGTCATCCCTGGATTTAGACACCTTGGAAAGAAAGAACTTCTACAGTTCAACTTCGGCGGCCAAGTAATCGGTGTGGCGGTAGTTCGGCGGCAACTACCGCCACACCGATTACAGTCTTATACCAGCAGCGTTTTTTGCTGGTAAGAAAAAAGAATCAATTAAATTAAAGTAATAATTATTAATGCTAATCAATCAATATGTTTATTTATTACTAGAATTTTTTACATAAAGAAAGAATGGGTGTTTATAATTTAATGTAATCTCTACTGGATAATAGAAAGTTTGGAATATCGACAAAACCGGGAATCGAATGACATCACTACAGCGGGTGGAGGGTGACCCCTCTCTCGCCCCCTCTTTGTCAGCTGAGCGTCACGTGTACTCGTATACACTGTCTAGCTTATGTATAGTGTAGTAGTGTACTCCACTCAAGTCTACACTCTATGGTCAGGTGGACGTAGGGTTGACGTTACTTGCGTTGGCAACTCCCGGGAAAAAATAAGAAAATATGCTGTTTATGCCCTAACAATTTAAAATTATTTTTTTGATTAAAAATCTTCAAAGCCAAATAAAGAACTTCATTTTTTTCTTCATTTATAGTCAATTAATGTGAGTGTATCTATGTAATGCGTCTTAGGTATGACAGATTTTTCACGAACGCGAAACTGAGACAAAACTGGAAAAAGCCCTCAGGGTTAGCAACCCTAAATAATCCTACACGCAATACACACGTACACCCAGAAGTACGGAATGAGAGACGTCCTATTAAATATCTATTTTAGCTATTTCACATTGATGTACCTTAATTAATTCTGTATGTATGTACTCAAAACATCTCGCAGAAAGTTTTTTGCATAAAAACACAGAGGACTGAAGAATTATCAACTTCGTTTTTATAACTTAAAAGATGAACTTACTTTTTGTAAAGTAAGATGACGATCTTAATTCTTATGCATTATGCGTATCGTACAAGACATTATATTAACAATTGCTTCTGTATTAATACGCTACAATTATAATAAAATTTATGTAACATTCCCATGAATTCTCAATATGAAAACATAAATTTTCCACGCCTATATCAATCCCTTATAGCCATAGAGTATAGAGGTAGCCAGCGTAATCGTATCACTATAATCACATATACCTATGTCTTCTAGTAGTATCGAATACTATTTGATCTGCTGCGTTTTGAAATAATTAAATTCTAATTCAAAAGAAATATATACATACACTCTGTAAGTCACTACCATTAACTACATAAAAAGTAGTATAGAGGTAATACTGTAATACAATATATTATTTTCTAAAATATACATAACGCAGGCTAAAATCCTATTATTTACTATGGTTATCTGAAGGGATATAGTCCCTTTAGATATTAGATAAATAGATAGATATATCTTTGTTTTTCACTTTAATTACATAATAAAGGTATATGTATTTTACATTGATTATCATGTTTATTCATCTATGGACTATTATGGTAACTCTATTCCAGCAAACATCGATATAGCATGCCCATACGTGGGATATTAATAAAATGAATGTCTTTACAAGTAGTAGAGCCATTATCATTTTTTTTTCTCATATCAGATACGATAGAGAAGAATCGATATTGGTCTCACTTGGGATGGAATTTTATAAAAAATAGACAATTTATAGAATAAAACAGGGATGGTAGTTTATGTCAATAACAGTGCTATTTATATTTCGTTATTTAATACAATTGCTTCGCAGTGTTATTATACAATTACACGCGTCTTATTTATCAATACTTTAATAAAAAATAATAGTCAAAAACATTCCAAACGGCGTAAACGAACAAACCAACACTCATATTATATCTATATCCATATATTTAATAGAATCAGACATTATTACATTCGTAACATAAGAGATTCGGCCCTCACTTTGTTTTGTAACCGTCGATCTGATATGCGCGCGCGCATGAATGCATTCGCAGTGTGACGGCTTCCCCATATGGCCAAGGCTAGGCCTTTTATGGCACACATAAGTGGCCACTCCCCCACCCAGCTGAACGAGCCAGCAATATCAATGAACCGGCCATCAATAAAACATGTGGCACTAAGCCAGGAAAGGAAACGGCGAAATGAGAAAAAGAAATATTTGAAAAAGGTATGCGATGCGTACACTCGATTGTTTGTGCGATTGGAAAGCATTCAATGTAAAGCTCCGCGTACACTGTATGAATTATTCGCCGCCAGCGGTTTTTGCGTCGCGCTCACTATCCCCCATATAGGTCGTGATTGATTCCATGTCGTTACATAACTCGTATCGTTGTGTGGGCTGACGTTCTAATGGGTAAGACATAAAAACACTTCGGAGCCTCAGCGCACAATAAGGTTCCTGACACATTTAACCTTTGAACCTGATTGCATCGGGATGCTACATCGATAAGGCGAGTGGTGTAATATAAAAATCTATATCGATAACATTAAGTATCTATGTATTTCCAAATGCGTGTCTTCCTACTTTTCTTTGCATATTTGAATTCATTTTCTGTTTGTGGCTATCTGTTAATAACATCTTGCAATGGCTGAAAGAATCTTAAGATATCTTTCACGAATGAGGAAAAGTAATATGTAGGCAATGATAAGGGGTTACATACCTCGGAAATGTCTAAAAAGCCTGCGTAAAATTTGAAAAACCTTTAAAAGGGCCGAGCAGAGCCGCGGGCGGATGTTCGTAATAAGTATGAGAAGAAGGGAGCTCGTGGGAGCGCTACTCGCTGACCGGTCACGAAACGCATTCCTTAAGTTCGTGGTACGTTCATAACGAGACGTTTTACGTGTTACGAGATATTACTTTGCATATTTGAGAAGCATCGTCCACGGTGTTGCCCGCCGAACCATGATGGTTCCTTAGTAACTAGGCAGATGTAATAGTTTACGCGAAGTTTTTAATATGTGACAAATAAACTAACCAAGTCAAATAACTTAAGACTAGTAAAACGTTTTTAAGATTTTTTCATTTTATCGTAGTTTCAAAGTTGTACTGGAAAAATACATAATTATCGTTTTTGGTTTGTGATATTTAATCTGTACTATTAATAACTTTACTTCTTAACCACGTAGAAATTATTATTTAATTTTATTTCCTATATTTGGACAAAGTCTGTACGACTGCCCGCGGTACCCTAATAAGCGGTTTGCGCAGCTGCAATCCGACCAGCCATTTTCTGGGAACAGACTTTTTCAACTCGGAGATGGAATGCCAGTTTTTAGAGTCGGTGCGTATGATTTTTCATTGAAATTAAAAAGAAAACGCTTCTCGCTCGTGGAGTCGTAATAAAAGCAACACTCGGAATGCCAGCGGCGGTTGTCTTCCTTTTTCTCGACGCAATCCTTAGCCTGTTTTATTGTGCGCTGACAAATGCCTGTATCTAAAGGCAGATTGTGATTAGCTTCCCAAAAGAAATCGGAATGCATTGTTTGTGTAGTTAATGACCGGAAAGGGGTTGATTTGTCGTAGAATTTGTACCGCAGATTCCGAGACCAAATTAAGTCTCGACAAAATGACGTTGTGAGTTCGGTTGTTTAGGCGAGCTGGGGGGAAACGTATTTTAATTTTTTGCATGTGGATACCTCCTGAAGTGTAATAAATTTGATTTTGATTAGATTGACACAAAATTTGAAACATTCTGAAAGTGTTAGCTTGAAATCTTCAAGTAAGCTTTAATTGACAGGTCATAAATTCCTCGCAAAATCAAGGACATCAACTTATGTAAGTTGATCCTTAAAAAGTATCAAAGACAATCTAAAATATAATTACCTACTTCCATTTTCGAATTCTGGATTTGCCAAACTCCTTTATTAATTTTAGGTTGTTGATATCTCATCCAACCATATAAATTAAAATTAAATAACAATATTGATTCGATAAAATATATACATAAATATAAATTCTGGGCGTATGTACGTTCGCTTTTCCTGTGCCCTTGACAATGTGTGTACGAAATTGCATGATGATCGGTTGAGTAATTAAGGCGCGAAAGCGTAACAAACACACTTACATTCGCATTTACAACATTAACTAGTTAGGATAATATTAATTAGGGTTTTTTCGCACGGTATATCGCGTAAATAAGTACGATGTTTAAGTCTGTTTAATTCCCATGGGAGGTGCAGGGAGTGGAAGCCACATTGGAGCCAATCACGCGATGTTACTCAATGCACGAACCGCGTGAGAATTTTAAAATCAACCAAGACCATAAAAATTATGAACCATATACGTATTATATGGTTCAGATTCTGTTAGTTATACTATGTTGAAACTATTTTGTTTTTTTTTTCTAGTTTTTATCCATTTTATGCGAGTATACAGAAGTAATTTATTATTTTCTAAATAAAATGTATAATTCATTTTCTGCGCATATGAGATTGTGCGAACAAAATTTTATAAGTCACTTCAGTCATTTAGGTATAACAAACAAACGTTCATTTGCATTTATAATATTTACAGTAAGCATTTTATTTATGAAATTCGTAATAAATATTCGTATTAATTGTATAAAAATAGTAGGTAGTATTATATTTAAGTTGTAAATTGTAACTTGTGCAAACAACACCGGGAAATAAAATATGCATCGGTACCTATATTTAGTTTGAATTGAAAATAAGCAAAAAATTAACTTACTTCAGTGTTGATTTAAAATCGTGTCAGAACTGTATAAATAAAAGCTTATGAAGCCTTGAAGGAACTGGTGAATGTTTTATTCATTATTTTCACCGACGTGGTACTGATTTTAAATGACTAATCGAATCGATTACATTTGCGAGCTTAATGTGACGTGCTGCGCTGACTACATACGACTACAGTTAACATAGGATCCAATGCTAGGAAGTGTATTCTGCATCCCAATCTTCAAGCCACGACCAAGCACAACTAAGCAACGACAGTCGTTGTACGGTTGATAATAAAGACGATTCTAGAATTGCCTAGAACTTAAATACTATAGGATTTTCTAACGAAGTCTGAGAAGAGAAGGCTGCACGCAACGCCAAACTCACTATATCGGACAAGGCGAACAAATCGGTTAAACTATAAGGCTTTAGCTATAAGACATATTGCTATGTAGCTATTTTTATAGCTAAAATATACCTGACATTTTTAACATAAAATAAAAAAACAAATCGCTGTCCAAATAGTAAATTGATATAGACAATGACACATGTCGGGCTCTATCAGCCGCCAACGGCGCCGCGTCGTCTATTTTCCCGTAGTATTTATAATTATAACAAGAAGTGACATAACACATGCTGACATCCGATGAATTTAATATGCGCCACGTGAAAATTGGGGCCTTCATGTTTCATTGTTAGAATTAAAACTATGCGATGACAGCGAATCAGAATACGCGAAGAATAACAATACTAACTGAGCGAAAGGTATTTATTAAGCTTATGTAATACAGTATGTGTATTAACGTAGATTTTCCTTGATCTTTCCTTTTATTACGTTTTCTTGTTATACTTAAAATGTCTCTATTTTCACTCTTTTCATGTTATTCTCTTTACTTCATATCTCAATTTACTTAATAATATAACAGAATTCATACACTTCGAAACGTTCAAATGCACATTAATTTACAGTATTTAAAGTTAATAATTTGTAGTTAATTGTTACTCCTAACGAAAGTAGTAACTATTTATTACAGCATTTTTAACTATACTTTTTCATTCAGTTTTTTTGCAACCTTAACAACGATAATGTCTTCATGTGTAATTAAACGTTTAGTTAGACACCATTTCAAGTTCAGAAAGGTGTAGCATTTCGCGAATCAAACAGGAATTCGTCAGTCGCTCACCAACTGCTTTGTTTAACGCCTATAACCGGCGTAATTGTAATTGCGGTTATTATTCCAATTACCCCGCGATGCACGAAAATAACCGATAAAGCATCTAGCCGCTTCTCTTTTTATCATTTTTGTCTAATTAACGGCATTTTTTATCAACATCCTTAATAACCGAGTCGTTAGTCCGTCGAGATGCGATAATAATAGTACTGCACCATCAAAGTAGGGCGGCTCGTCTTAAAATAGCGAGGTTAAAGATTGTAGCGAAGCGATGATACTTATTAAATGCGCCGCGAAACAAATGATTGCCGACAATTAGTCAATTATCGCCGACCAGCGGTGCGGAGGCGAGCGAGCGGCAAGTACTCGTAAGTACGGTAGCTGTCTCGTGTGACAGAACCGCTCTATCTACTCTTTATTTAACAGATAAAGCGCCATGTGTATCGTAGTCACTACAATGTATACTGGAATATTGCTAATATAAATGAAACTCATTATTAAACGTAACGTACTTCGCAAGATAAGTGATCCATACGCAATTTAGCAAACAATACCTACCTAAAGTCCTAAAACGACGCGTACGGCTGAATCGCATTTCAGATTTGATAATCGGCATTTTAATCACACTTTAATTAGACTATTTTCAGGAATTCACATTTGAAAATTTACATTCTAATCATATTTAGACTCTATCTCGCGTGAAGATTTGACACAGACATAATTTTTGACGACTATATGAAAGTGAACACTAAGTGCTTTGGTTTAGCTTACTCAAAAGATTTGTGCATATTTTTATCTAATTCCACTACTTTGTTGCACTTTACGCCAAATTTTCCTTACGCTTATGTTTTCTCTAACTATAAACGCAAATACTCTGCATATTGTTTCTTACAAATAAGTCATATTGTTTCTATGCTGCTAATGTTTTTAATTATATTTTAGAAATTATTTTTTTCGATTTATATGTTCATTTTCATATCCCTTCTTCAAGTTTCCCTTTTCCACTCGGTTTGACTTCACTTGACTAAGTAATGGTAGAAAAGAGAAGAAAATAAGCAGACAAAATGATATTAATGGACCGGAAAGACTTTACTTTATTATATATATATTTTTAAGAAAATTTACTTTAAGTTACTTAAAGCGTCACAAATATATTTATAAAGACACTAAACAATTGTTAATCGTACTTTCATTATTTCTTTCTTTACAAATTAACAATTAATAATTATTTTTCTTATTTATGCACACAGACCAGAGTAGATTATTCATTCATTTGAAATAAAAATCAGTCGCAGTTAAAGCATTGCATAAATATAAAATTTATATCAACAAATTGTATTTAAATAATTATTTGGACTTTCCGCTGTTTGGTTAATTATTTAATATTATTTTAATTACATAACATTTAAACATAATAATACTGTGTTACGATAATTTGCGGGTCTTCTGGAAATCACAACCACACAAATACATTATTAATAAGGATATTATTGTATTCGTTCTAGATCATTAGCCTCAGCAGTGACGGATTAAACATAGCTAGAGAATAAAATGTCTCCGCTGGCTTGGTCACGTCGAACGCATGGAAGAGGATCGCGCCACAAAAAGAGCATATTTGGGGCAACCGAAT
>DWGW01000056.1:0-22057 GCA_018247775.1 Udranomia orcinus
GAAAACAAGTATTGTAGAATACAGGGATTGTTCATAATAGTATGAGCAGGTTTAAGCGGTGTGCAGTTTTCCACTCGGACGTATCTCAGCGCAACCCAAATACGTTACTTTTTAGGGCAGCGCAAAATAATTACATTACAGAAAATATAGCTGGCCCACCCTTAGCATATTTTATACTCTAAGCCTATAGTAAAAGATTCTATAATACTTCTAATATTGTTATATCTACTCTCGGACCACGAGTATTAAAAAAATCATTTATATGATTATGAGATTTAATATGATTTTATTGATATAATAAAACTAGTATGTATTATGTACCTTTACGAGAATTATTTTATGGACCCAAAAACATTGGTTCAGAATACGGTACATAAAACGAAACTTAGCAAAAGTAACAATTTAACATTTAACGATCCGTAGTTTTTACTTCGAGTCAAACATTTACTTACAGTACTCACTTTTAGGTCTGCGAAAATGCTGAAAAGTGAATAAAGTTCGTACAAAATGAAAAGTTTCATTAGTGCACGCAGGACAAAAGGTTCCTGCACTAATACAGCGCTCAGAGCGCAAGGAGGTCGCCGGGTCATCTCGCCTCGAATAAGTGAATGAAAGGTTAATAACGAAGCGTTGTTATTTAAGAGATGAAGTTACTTCCACTCGATCAATGTTATAGACATATTGAATCGAATATGCGCGAAATAGATCGGAAGTGACTTATTGAAGATCTTAAGAATTACTATTGATTTAGAGCTGTAAAACTAAATATATCTAAGGTAATGTAATAAATATGTAAGGTGATATTTTTTATTTCAATAACAAGATCAAGTTCAATGAGGATTTCTCTATAATTGTTTGTCAGGAAATATTAAAACCGAGCTCGGTGCTAAACAAGACGAAATATTTCCAGATAGCCTTCGGTACTAATTTTTTTTTCATTATACGAAGGGATGGGAGTCAAAGCTCTCGAACTCCGCTTTTGAACATTCGCTTTAATGAAGCAGTATATGTGTATAGTCCGCCTGTACAGGCCGGCAGCCAGCCAATATCGTCCATATTCACATCATCGCTGAAGGATTTTCAGAAATCCGAAAAAAGGAATATAATATTGAAATATGTCTTTAAATATACGAAAAATGTGCAGATTTTTCATAGCATTATAAAAATACTAGAATATATTAAATTACTCCTAGAATTAATTAAAGTTTAAATCAAATATTATACGTTTCCGCGTAACTAGCCGAAAAAAGAGGAGATTTTTCTAGAAACATCTGCTATAAAAACATAGAAGAAAAGAAACCCTCGCGTAATCTCATGAGCGTTTCACAGATTTTATAACTTCCCTTGGCCTAAGGGTCGAAGCGATCCTTTGTGGATATACTGACATTTTCATTTACCCAAATCTACCTCTGGCAAGAATTCCCTTTCTTTGAGAAAATATGCTAAGTTGTTTTCAATTTAGGTGGATTATTATCAATTTGTTAGATGTTGTAGTTAGGGCTATACTTTAGTATTTTACACGTTTTGCCTTTTCCCTCATGTCGTTTACATGGAATTAGAAATCATATAATCATTTCGACGACTGATCATTATTTACTCTAGCTCTTAATAGATGCGATTGAGGGGCCTCTAGGCCCTCACTTAAAAAGTTAAATCCATGCTTCATAAAAATCATTACAAGGGAGGCTTCAGGCAATAGGATTATGAAGCTCCAACGTTGGAGCTAAAGAGCTGTAATTTCCGTCTGAAGCTCCTTTCAAAACAAAAAGTAGAAATACAATACAGAATGAAATATTGCAATATAGCTTACGTGTATTTAAATAAATCATATAAGTTCTACCAGTTCAGTAACGACAAAAGTAATTTTGGTATCCACATTTAATTAATATAAAAATAATCAAAACAGTTAGAGAATTATTATATAGATCTTTATAGGTCGGCGGTACGCGGCATATAAATCAAATCGAATCGGTAAAATATTGCAGAAGCTTGCATAGCAGAGCATTTTTATTTTAAAATTCGACACACATTCCCTAATTGAAAAACAACTGTTATTGCATAAATACAAATATTGGAAGCGGTTGAAAATTCCAAAAACTAACAACACGGATATTTTGACAGTTGAAAATTTTTAAATTCCAAGAAACATTAAAGTGAAAAGTTCTCTCGTAAAGTTTTCTCGTCAAAGTTCTCGTACGACTCGGCCACTGAAACTTAGAAGTACCACTTCTAGTTCTTCTAACGACTAAACTTGAACATACATAGTTAATGTGAAGGGAACGTGTCGCTACACTACTCTGAACTGAGAAAGCCGATAAATCTTTTATCAAGAAAAAGCGCGTTTGAATGTGGTGGAATATTTACGGCTTTGGTCGTACAAACACCACCTAGTTCTGCCTCTGGTCTGTATCTAGTTGGTTACACATGTCCAACCAACCTAAGGACTGCTTTTGGTGTGAAATCAGTGCAGTTAAGTACCTATCTAAACATACATTACGTTGTTATAAAACTTTTATCTGTACACAAAACAGTTAACCAGTTCCAACGGTGTAAACTCTCGCAGAAATTCAAAATACATCAATTTTACACAATGGCTAAAACAAGGGTCTGTGTAGAGCTAACTAAACTGAGAATAATTAAGAGAGTGATGAACAAACAATATCAAATTTGCAACAATGAAACCCGAACAATGCTCACACAACTCCCAATGCCCGCTTTCCGAAGTTCTTAATTGAATAATCAAACTTGACGGTATAATTGAATTGGCTGATCAAACTTTAATTAAAATAGTGCACTCAACCACCTGTACATGCAGACACGGCGGGGCTCCGTGTAACTATTGGCAATCAGATTAGAAACGATTAGGCACGTGTTGCAATCACTGCGACAAACCAACAACTAGTGATGTTGAAAAGAAAAAAGTAAAGGTAACGCTATCGGATTTCAGCTCACTTGAAAAGCTAAACATTTTGCAGTGACAGGAAAGGCTTGTAATACAAATGATATATCTACTCGTTCTGTAAATGATATATGTTCGGCTGTTGTATAATCGTTAACTAACTATTCGATTAACTGAATAGTTCCCAGTTTACAGCGAAGCGGATAGCGAATGGATAAAAATTAATCAATTTTTTTAATTACGCTACTCTCGTTTGGTCAATTTTTGAACAGTTTACATTTCTAATTTAAAATGATGTGTACTGTAAACGTAATACTAACATACCTACGACATATTAGACATGTTTTACCTATAAAAAGTAAAGCTAAAATGAAACATAACTAAGTGTAGGTTCAAAAGCAAAATAAAAGCAAGGACGTTAACGCCGGCCGGCAATTACCGTGCAATCTGATGAGCTCTTCACGTTACACGGTCACTGGAAATTACATTAAGCCGCGTTTGACGTCATTTACCGGCTTATAAACTCCAACAGAAAGAAGAAAAATCTGACGATTTTAATGCATAAAGATGGCATAAACTGAGATATATCCCCATATAAATTTCACCGAACGCGCGAACGAAAATGTCACCTAGTTCTAAAAATAGTAATTCTTTTCATAGCTAGTCTATGATTAGTATAGTTAGATACTATATATACTACTACATATATACCTACTATATCTACTTATTTTCTACGATGTTACCATATTTTATATCATCTATAGTTTAACATGTTGCCAATACAGACATTTTACTAAACATGTAATGTTATGTAACATCATCATCATGTTAAGGAAATGAAAACAGCTCTTCGCTCTTATATTAATTTTATAATTTCGTGATTACCGTGTTTTTCGTCTGAAATCCAATCAACAAACGCCAACAACAAAGAAACCATTGATCACTTCGACTGATCACAATTATACCCCAGTATTGATCAGTTCCATATTAGAGTTTCAGTTCAAATGAAACATTGTTTATTTTTACCGTGAAGTTCCGACGAATTGTGCTTTACAAGGGAACAAAAATAAAATAAAATAATACATTTCAATTGAAATATCGTTTCTACGAATGCTCGATGCCGTGTTTCAATTATTGCTTACGGCAAGTGAGCATTTTCTGTTTTGTATTTACGTTTCGTTGAAAAGCGAATTTAATTATCTGTATTACTACGCGTAACGTATCGTGGTCAATAGATTTGCATCTTCTGAAACATACATTGTTTTAACTCTTATCAGGTATAGTAACCTTTTGCGCTCTAACCAACTCGCACTTGGCATATTGTTTATATTAAGGGCGGCTTACGTAAACGTATTCTCAGCAAATACTTTCTCCGAGTCCTGAATTTGCATATAAAGTAGAATATGAAAGTTACAACACAAACTTCAAAAAGGGTAGTATACGATCCTTTGAAAATAAAAGAAATCGGCCTTCCTTGTAACTTGACTAAGCAATAAAATGCCTTAACAAAGTCTATCACTTCGTGGGCTAGCGAGTAATAAACAAAGTGAATTAACGATTTAAATTAAATTAACTGTTTATTTTGTTCTTAGCGCGTCTAAATTACGCTTAGGTCTACATTATAACATTAAGTGGGTACTACAATACAAAAACTACAAGATCCTTCCGTTTTGTTCAGAATATCTTCTCCATTCAACGTTTTAATCCTTACTACCTTAGTAACCTAGTATAAAGCCTAATTTACAACAACCGACTAAAAGAACCTTTTAAAGGAGCATGCACACGTGTGGACGCATACTACACGTGCATACACCATCTGCCGAGTTCAGTGCACCGGCTCACCCTCAAGTTTACGAACTCGATGAAAGGATCACGACACTGATATTGATTTACGTAATAACGTATGCGCTTGCGTTTATAATACCTACACGTGGAGTCGTGAAACATTGTCCAGGAAAATTGTGCGTCCATGCGTAAACACTAGATCGTGTACCTACCTAGTATTAATCAAACCATGTGCCACAAATAAAGTACAGCTTAAAGAATACTTCAAATAATCCAAATAATGAGACAAATAGACATGTTTATTAACACTTAATTTAAAATTATGATAAAATAATCACGATGTGTAAGCCCGTCAAGTCCCGCAGCTTGTAAAGTTTGTATACGAATTTGTGAACGTATAAAAGTTACAGGTGTATTTGTATTTGAAACGTCGAATGTGCTCGGAAATTATCGTAGCCGGGGCGGCAGTAAACATTTATCAATACAAATATATAAAAAACGTTCTTTTTGGTACGCAAGTTTGGAAATTACCCTACCCTACCCTACAGGTTTTATCTCTCTTAATGACCATCTAAAGGGTTTATAGAATCTAGAGTCTAGATATAAGACGATTAATTACGCAATAAACCTATCATACCCGCAGTTTCGTACCTCTCTACCGACAGTGAAATGAACTCTACACTCTGATAAGTATCCAGAACTTGTGCGGTTCAAAGACTACGTAATCACCCTTTTTCAATAAATAAAAGATTCGTCCGAAAAGTTTCAATTATCTCCACTTTTACGTTATTTTCACTCCAGTCAATATACGTATGCGTATAAACATATCTGTATATGTATAGCACGTCCCTGCGCAGTAACTATCTCCATAATTAACAATTTATACTGGACTACTATTGGTATTGTTACCGCCACTATTTGAAGATTCAGGATCTGATCCCAGAGGGATCAGCGAGTCGTATAACAGATAAATATTTCCATTAGGTAACTTAAGGCTTTGGGGCGAAGCGTGTATGGTTCAGATATATTTCACTCGCATTGGACAAACCTAGTCTGTCGTTATGTTCTCTTTAGTGCCATATGCATTCAAGGATTTGGATTTCAGCACTTTATTTGTTAGTACGGTTAACAAAAAGGTTACTAACAATTAAATAATATTGTAGTTATTCCCAAGTGCGTGTACCACTACGCCGCAACTCCAAGTACGTACTTGAAATGGTCAAAAACATTGCTCAAAAATCTAAATGCTCTGTGTTTGAGTTAATTAAGTTCAATAAAGAGCAACAACATAAGAAATTAATAACACTATTCAAATATTAATTTCCCTTGTTGTTTTTGTTCAAATTACAAACTTGCTATGGTAATATTTTTATCTAGAGTAAACACTGGCTCTATATCTACCATCCGTAATGTAATATCTTCTGGGTTTGTTATTCCTTACGGGCCATGCAATACGGCTCCCTACAGATATCATTTCCATGAGAGTAAGTTCCCTTTGTTCTGGAGAAGTTTCCCTGCCCCAGTGCGTACACTTAAATGCTCAACCAAGTCGACAGATTAAAAAACATAAAAAAAGACCATAGACCAAGAAATAGTATTTTTATTTCAACTTAACTAATCACTCTATAACCTTTTTGTATAATTAAAGTTGGAAATTAGATGTTTTGTGTAGTGGTATCACGTCAGTTCATTAGTGACACGTTTTTATGTAAAATATAAATAAAATTAGAGTGTATATGTGTTTGACCACAGAACAAACACAATTACTAATTCCAATATTTTTAAATTACAGTAAACACAAACCTAAGGAAAGAGAAATCCTTAATGTAAAAAGATGATCTGAGATGAAGTATAATCTTGATAAACATAAACATGGAAGAAAATTCAAAACAAAGTTCGTTAGATAAAACTGTAACATGGGACTGCGTATATAAGCTGACGTTATTTCTTATCTAAATCGATCATCATTTGTCACTCGGCGTCTGAGCGCGACACGATACTTATATCGAAGCGGCGAAAAGATAACGAAAGTTCAAGTTGCAATCACGATGATCTTTCTTAACCTAATTATTAAGATCTGTTAGTTAGGGTTTTATAGGAACTATGAAATTAACTCATGATAAAACTACTGCCATCGTTCTGCAATGCTTTTGTTCATAGAACAGCGGTATTTTTCCCATCATGACTTTTAGAACTTGTTTTAATTTTAAAGAATAATTCGCATTCTTGCACTGATTTAATCATAAAAGGTCAACGAATACCAATAAAAGAAGAAAGTAGGAAGGATTCAGAATTGCTGCTGCAATTTAAACCCTATAGAGCTTTATTTTTTCTCGTCTCATTCATTGGCAGGATCGCTATTGAAACATGTAAATAAGTGAGATTAAATTCTCTGTTTTCTCTGTATTGTCTCTCTCTCTCTCTTACGTCCACGAAACTGAGTAACGGTGAAAATTTGGAAGCGTTCACTTTATCAACATGAATGTAATTTGGTCGGGTTATTTGTTGAAACAGATGAAAGCAGTAAAGTGCGTGTTCTGAATTAGATTGGAACTTCAGAGACCTTTACATGCTCGTTTACACAATTGGACTATCCTATCCTAGTTTTTGAACGTGACTTTAAAAACAGAATAATAAAAATGTTATCACCAAATACCTAGTTCTCTCTAACTTACAATCCTCGTAAATATGTCAGCTTACTATGTTTAAATCGCCTATTGGATTGTGATATAATTTTTATCAGAATAGTTTTGACGATCACGCGTTATGTATGATTCTGTATATATTTATATATTAAATATGTATAATCACACAAACAGATAAATAATTGCATAATATTTAATTAGAGATGCGACAAATATTCAGTTTCGACATGTTCGACAACTTTAGGACATTCATGCAGAGATGTAGTTTACCAAAATATTTTTAAAACATAGTAAAACTAGTATTTAGCACACAAAAAATACCCTGTACTCTAGGTACTATAATTTACTGGTCTGTATGTTTGTTTTCACTTTATTATAGCAATATTATTTTCAAAATGAATATTTTTATTCTAAAGTAATACGAAAACAAACAGGAAACAGCGTTGCTCATTTCGCTATTTGCCAACTTTGTTGGCGCGCATTATAAGGCGGCAACATTGGCAACGAAAAAAGAATAAAGTATTTTTAAATTAGAATCCTTATTTATTCCGAGCCTTTTATGTTTTTTAAAGTGACCTATATTTAATGTTTACTCTATGATTATGGAACTCTCTATGGAAGAACTTTTTTTACAGCGACAACCAAACGCTCTGTGGTCCAATTCTCGAATTGGTCGAGTTCAATGTTTATACAAATTTTATTATATGTTACAAATTAACACAAAAATAAACAACATTTGAAAATAACCAAATATTTTATTATTACTTCTTGCTTTTCTCTTTAGGATGACAACGTCAATTTCCAGTCGACGATACATTGTGGTCGAATTGTTGAATCAATGGCTCGAACCATCGCACACGTTATTCTAGTCTATGGCACAGTGATTATATTCTCTTTGTTCGCTCTCTGTCACTTTATGTCATCACAACATAAGCTGCCGAAATGAAGTATTTTAAAACAGGAATTCTTGTTTGTCTTTTCTTTTTTGAGGGCTACAAAACATTTTCAGACTGCTGAGTGCTGTTACGTGGCGGTCGAATTTCGAATCAGTGGTTCGAACCACTGAGCACATCAGTCGCTACGTAGTCATGTTATAACGTACTAATTTGTACCTGCGGCTTGACACACGTAATATATTATCCTGACATTAGTGACATATTATTGTATTACATCTGGCAGAAGTTAGGGAATAATTAAATTTAAGAAATTGGTTCAGTACTTATAGAGATAATATAGTAGTATAATACCCCCATCCCCTACATAATAGTACATATAAAAGAATTATGTTTCTTTCTCTTTAGTACACCTATTGAAAACAAAATTATATGTGACCGTATATATAAATTAGACTATTGCTTTTAAAAGTTAAGCGAAAAAAAAGCAAAGTGCTATTTACAAATTCATGTTTCAGGAAATACTCGTATGGTTAAAACCAATTAATTGAGAGCAATTAAAATTTAATAATCAGAATGAATTATTTGAATTTCATCATGTTGGAGTGTTTTTATGTGATATTATAATTGTTATCTCGCGTCGAATTTAACCAAAAGCATTTCAACATCCCGTTATACAAATAATTACAACGTGTTACATAGTTAATGTGTTATTGAAGCGTAAACAAAAAATAATATACATATTATATCATTTTCAATGTATAAATTATATCTTTTCAATTCTCTATCTCTATAAAGGGGTTCATATAAATGCCTAATAATCTGTTTAAGTGGTTTTTTTATTGTTATAACTTCACCTACCTAATTCCAAAAGTCATAAGTGAAATAATTAATTAACACAGTACCTTATAAACTATAATATATAACTGTCATATATTACATCTGGGGCAACAATTCCCTTGAGGGGCAAGGCTGGAAAAAGTCATGTAGAGACCTTGTAAGCTCTCAGCGCCTTTGATGTTTTAATACAGAAATAAAAGCTTAATGAAATAAATAAGTATAATATTTATTTTACTTATTAATTTTTTTACTCTTTATTGAAACCAATATACAAAATGGAATTTGTAAAAATTAACAATAACGTCGTCGCAAAAAATAAATATGAAACACTCGAATATTGTTATTCGTTTAAAGTCTAGCTAGAACTTCGCAATTAAATGATGACAATTACAACCATCGACTCTACATTTAGAATAGGCACTGTATAGGCACTTCAAAATAGATTCTACAGTATCATGGCAACTACTATTACCAAGAAATAAATTACATTTGGTTGGTTGCGAACTAATAAATCTACTAAAGCCAAGCTTAAGCTTATTTATTGAAGTCACATTAATTCACAGCGTGCTTCAATTAACAGGAGACTGTTCAAATGAAAATTAAACTTTGTTTTTGAAAGTATGTACAGAACTTGTATTAGTAAACATTTGTTAATAGTAATAATAAAGTAAAGCCATATTAAGAACGAATTATTGAAACAAAAACAAAAGAGAACTTAAGTATATTTGTGAAACTGAAAAGAATATTTTACAATGAGAATATCATTATGCTGTTATTATAAGTTTGACAAAACAATTCAAAAGTGTAGCAAACGAGGTAAACAAAAAAACGATTCAAAAAGGAAGGTAACTCTCATTATTAGGAATTACGGTTGATCCCGAAGGATCCTCCTATTATACCGGGATCGGAACGCCAACCGTTATTTTGTTTTTTACCAGCACGTAACTTTAAGTACAGTTTAGCAAGCTGATCTTAACTTACCACATTGAAAAACAAGTATAAAATTAAATTCAAGGCACATTGGACCTTTGTACTTTGATTTTCAAATTTAAAAAGATAAATCAAGTATTTTATCGTTTATGCCCGATCCTTGAGATTCCTGCTCAATGATTGGACATAAAAAATACTGTGTAAGTGCTTGCTTTCTTCTTCCTTCCACATTTTAACTAGCTATCAATATAATCAAATGCTAGGTGTACATACCACGTACGTACCACACTTAACCACAATGCTCCAAAGCGGATTTTCTCGTATGAGATTTTAGACAAAGTTCCACAACTTCTATTTCTTGATAACAATCGGGACAGACTGCTTACCGCTCTTATCAAAGCACGGAAGCTCGCTAGAACTTTGCCACAACTTTGCCACTCCACAGCATTAGATGTTGCTCAACTTTAAAACTCCTTTACAATCTCTGCAAACCGCAGTTTTATACGTTCTTCGCCTAAAAGCCTATTGAAGTTGTAAATGTTTATAATAAGTTATGATTATATTTAAATTATTTACATAACTTGTTTGTTGTTTATTCGAAAGTCTCATCTACATTCCTGATAATGAAAACGATGAGAAACTTAGAAATTTAATTAGATTTTAATTTACTAACGTGGCAGCGTCCGATCTGATACACTGTTAAACCTGGTTAAGGTTTGGATCTCGACGTATTTGGATTTTTTGGTCACTGGTTAAAGTTTGGATACCAATCTAAAATCTTGTTTGAATAAAACGCCAGTTGGCTCTAAACGCAAATAAAGGCGTTTTTAAAATTGAAAATATGCAGAGCCAAGCCACGCCAACAACGCCACGCTCAACCCGATGGAAATTAAAAGAATTGAGAGAGTGGTTCGCTATCGATGGACAATTATCGATTTTCTCCCGGCAAAAAGGCGAAAAGGTTACTCAGTATCGATTTGGTTTTCAACCCGTTTCTACGTAAGCTGTCCTTACTTAAATAGCCTACCTGTTGTCCATAACAATCCTGTTTAAAGGCGAGTATCCACTCGTATACACTTATATCGATAATACTAGTACACGAGTCCGTACTTATATGGATTTTTCACACGGCATTTAACAGAAACGTAGCGGCAAACAGCAGATGGACTAACGAAACAGGTATTGCAAGTGTAACTCGCGCATAACCTGTTTTCGTACAGAATTCACTATAATTTCTCTCGATTGCAAAGTAAAGATGGTCTATGGCAAGTATGCCCATCACTTTATCCAAGAAAGTTTATATACGCCCAGTTACAGGCATACGAGTGCCAACAAACATGACAGCTTGTCAGACCTCACATAAAACACGCGATAAGTATGAAATGTTTGTATTTGATGTAAAGAGATACGAAAGCAAACATTATCGACCAATTTTTTTAAGCATTGATAGGTATTTTTTTTAAATATTTGTCTACATTGAATTTTGTTTGCTAAAGCGATATTTTGTAAACTGAATATTTTTAAAATACAGCGTAGGTATTCCAAATTATTTTAAATGTAAACCTACATTCAAATTGTATATTAGTTATTTCCATATAAGATTATTATTATTATTAAGAAGTATTTGCTCCAAGTAACGTAGAACAAAAAGTTACATATTTATAGGAATACACATTTAATTCCGTTTACGTCACTCAGTTGTCTCATTTGTAAGAGTGCGTTTGATATTTATTGTTACGTATGGAAGTTCTGTATTTTAGTTTTTTTTTATCTTAGAAGATAAAATATTAACAAACTTATTGTAGAAGTCATAAAATCTCCTTCAGTATTATTTAAACACAAGAGTAGCTTAGTAATGCCTGGTGTAGTAATTTATACCACAAATGCTACAATTTAGATGTGTATAATCCCTGTTTATAGATAACATGGATATGAGAAAAAAATAATATAATAAAATGAGCTACATTTTTTAGAAATATTTGGGTATACTAATGTGAAAGTAGAGAAAATTTTTGTCGGCAAACACTGTAGGAAAATCAGTACTTTTTTTCAACATGTAACTGTATTTTGTACATAATTTAACATTACCGCTTGACATTTTAAATATATTACAAACTAATAAACATACAATTACATTAGGGAACGTACTAAAATATAACTATAATTGAACGATGTTCTAAAAACAGAAGTTAAAGATCAAACAGACGCATCCACGTGGAAAGCTTAGCCTACTTAGTAAAAATAAAAATGTTATTTGCGTACAAAACTCCTTTGGGTCTACTAAATGTTATGAAACCTATAATAGCGTCTATTTCAACTTAAACAAAAGGACGAGACAGGCAACTGAATAGCAGATAACGCCATATGATACTCATTTCTGTAACATTTTTTGTTACTTTTTCATTTTTTCGTGGCGGCGACCGGAGTTTGGGATTATATTTGTCTTTGACCTTCACAACGCTACGACAGCTAAATAAAATTACCCAAAAAGGAAGGAGAAAATGGACGATATTTGGTTAATACTGCTATAAAGTGCTAGGTACTGCTATTTGTCTAGAATTAGGGTCTTATTGCCAACATTCCGAGTTCCAACATGACGCGTTGTTGGGGATAAATTAACAAGACATCCGCATCTCTGTCATTTGAGACTTGTCTTTATGGCTGATGTACACAAGGGTTCCTCTACAACAATTGTATATCGAAGCTGTTCGGAATAACGTAATCAATTCATTGCAAAATTATTTTAGGATTCCATCACATTTCTAAGGTCAACTTAGGTGAGTAACCTAAATTTACATTACATTAGTTTCCTTACACTTCATTAGACTATTCTATATTATTAATACATTGAGAATGTCACGACCTTACTCCACCTTGTTTAGTTGACATTTGTTATAAACAATTTCAAGTTTAAACGTAAGTCGCACCTGCGCCAGGTAGCGAAATAGACAAAGCGTTATATACGGGCTGAGAATAGACGTTTGTCTATAGATATAGTTACATAGATTGTATTCACTGAAGGCGTATTGTTAATTTAAGAGAGTACGACTACTTCTCTATCTAAAAACCTGGGTAAAGAAAGATCAAACTATCAGATATCGAAAACTTTAAAGGATTTCTTCCCCCTTCATGTGATAAAAGGATGATTATATTGTTTATATATCATATTCATAAAATATTTTTTAAAAAGCTATAAGCTAATCAAACCGATCGAATCAAATATATTAAAAAGCTCAATTGTGGTTTAATGGTTTAGTAATATTAAATGATCCTCTCGCCGAAGTCTACAGAAACTAGACAGAATTGAAAAAGTACCTAAAATAAGAAAGCTAAATAAAAGACATATTTCTCAATATCAATAATGCAAAACATCTTCGCATCTGGTGAGTTCTGATTATCAAAGGGGTTGCTTGTCATGGCAATTTCTACTTTGAATAGACTGACCGCGTACGGGTCGGCACACAAGTTTAGTGTTCCAAGTTTCTTTGTTGTCATCTGTTCATCGTGTTCAGTTTAGTGCGGTTATTTGTGTGTACATGGTTGTGCGGGCTACCTGTCTGCCAGCGTTATGCGTAAAACGATTTTGCTTCAAACGTATGAAACGCCACTCATGTGTCTCCCCAGAGCTCAGGCGGGATGGATCCGCACCTAATTGCAAAATATCAGTCTGGGTCCCAGCTCGAGCACTACTAATTCAATGTACCTACGCTACGCTACATTTTAAATTAAATTATTTTGGAAATAAACAATTTTGCACATTTTTATATTAAAGTATATTGAAGTATACACAAAATATTTTTTTTGTAAAAGAAAAAAAAATCAATTGCATTAAAGAATACAAGATCACGGCTTGGATCTCCTAATGGATCGGTTGAGTATTTGTATAATAATAGTAGGCGAGAAAACGTAAAGAACTTGCATTTGCATTTATAATATATAGGATTAGGTAAAAGGTTTATAAAATTACTGAAGCGTTTCCGCAACTTACCCATAGATGGCAGCAGCGCCCGCAATGGCCCCGCCACACTGCGCGGCCACGTACAGCGCGGCACGCAGCGGCGACACGCGCCGCCGCACGCACAGCGCCGCGGACACCGCCGGATTCACGTGCGCACCTGTACACATCGAACAGTGTAAATTCAACGGATATAAAGAGCTATCACATACCCTATGCTTTGCTATAGATTGAGTAATACCCAGTGGCAGACATTACGAAATACTGTTAGAGAATTTCCGTAAAAGCATTGGTTGTGATTTAATTAATTAGTATGGAAATGCTCATCGCCAAAATCAACACACCAACTGAAAAACTTAATTCATTGGTTTATTTTGAATTCTGTGAAATGAGTGTTTTAAACTCTAAAATAAAAAGCAATTGACGCGACGCAGCCCTTCCTAGGTTTGGCACGAAACTCGATGTAACTGTAAAGTCCACTATCGCCAACAGCAATTACACAAATAAAAAACGAATTTTCGAGGGTTAAATTTATTTCTTTTATACCTAATTATGTAGAGCAATATTACTTAAATTATTAAAATATAATGAAATAATGAGACTGATCGTTACCGTTATTCAACTATTTAAAAATTAGTATTCGTTAGCACATCCAGTTTTTAGTAGTAGCTATGAAGCGTTTTTAGCAAGTCAATGTTTCCTTCTAAAGTATTTGAGTCACGAATTCTCCGAAAAGAAAATATTCGTATTACACAATCGCTCTTCTAAATTGCGACTTGCCACAAAAAATGAGTACCTGCATTACAACCCCACGTGTCAAACATAATAGAAGTCGTCGATACGCCCCCGCGACGTTTCACAATAACAGGTAACAGCGCCTATTACATTCAGGCCAACGTTCAGAATAGCAAATTCCGAGCCGATGAAATCTTAGTTCGGCCGCAATAAAACAGCCGTGACGGGAATTTGTCGGGTAACAATATCAAGAGAATTTTATTAAAGAGAGAGCTTCATCCTCCTCGCTGGTAATAAATCTTCGTATAAACGGCTAACAGAATTCCTGTAAGGACATGAATTTATTCCTGTAATTTGTGTGTATAACACGTAAATTAGCGCGTAACGCGGCAATAATTGACAACTGAGAATAATGTTTTTTTATCATCTGTAGTATTCCGCGCGGTTATTATAAAGAAAGAACAATGGAGAATTTTTAATTATCCAGCTAAGGTCAATGTCAGCTACCCCGCGTCCCAGACTATTACAGAGTGGTGAGTGCCTCGTTCAGATAATGAACAACTAAATAAAACAAGAGCTCATTAGTATCGTGTATTCGTACATATTTATTTTCACGTATATCTCGTACATTTCTTCTGATTTACTTTTTAAGAAACGAAAACAAAACGTAGTAGGTACATAGAATCCTATCACCACCACCACCTTGGTTTATTAATATAAATCATATAATCCTACTTGAAATCGATTACACATAAATTCTCGTTTAATTTTTGCACATAGAAAACAGAATATAAATGAAAATAGAATGACAATCTGGGCGGGACAGGCATGTCATATGTCGAAGACATTTTAGGTTCATGCAGAAACGCTCATATCAGTTAGTCTCTAGTAATATCGCAGCAAACACATCTAGCATATAAAATCTTAATGT
The DNA here is from genome assembly GCA_018247775.1 of Udranomia orcinus. Taxonomy (NCBI): domain Eukaryota; kingdom Metazoa; phylum Arthropoda; class Insecta; order Lepidoptera; family Hesperiidae; genus Udranomia; species Udranomia orcinus. The sequence continues at coordinate 15,614 of DWGW01000056.1, forward strand.
ATTATCAAAAATGTGTCTTTCTGCACGACCAATATACATGTATTAAAATTGTAAGCACATGCCAGATATTGGTTAAATAATAAAACAGGCTGACAGAGAGGACGGAACGAAGAGGGTTAATTTGTTCTTGGTACTCCTTGTCCTTGTCCTTGGTATTTCTGTCTCCTACAGGAGAAATATGGCATGACCCACATACATTTAAATGTACGTGTGAAAATAGGAACGTCAGAAATGTTAAAAGCAGCGTGCATCCAGGCATCGATTAACACTCAGGCCGATCTTAAAATAGGGAACTCCAACCATTAGTGAAATTAGACCGACGAGCCCGCAGGATGAATTTGAAAATAATTCGCAGAAAATAAGAACAGACAATTAGAGCAGAATCACACTCGTAGCATTAATGTTCGATATGTTAATGATTTGTTTTACAATACATAATTTTTTTCTGCTCCTCTCTATTTAATGGTGTCAAACACTATATCATTACTACCAATGAAGAATTACATAATTTATAAAATATTTAACTCTTATACCTAACTACCTTTTGTCACCGATTCCCGCATTACGATTTTTAGCGAATCCCCATATGAAAAATATTCTAAACTATCATACACAATTTCATGTGAATTGATCCGGCGGTTTAAGCACGCAGCAACAGACATACGGAGTTAGTTACTTTCGCATTTAATTTTACTATGGATAACATACATTTAGACAAACCATGTGTAAGTGATTCCCCTTAACGCGTCACCCCGCGAACATTAGCAATCGCTGAATTAGTGAGTGATTGTAGTTGAAGAGGCGTTCGGTTACGCATATTAATACATGATATAATTTTAAAACTTTATTGTTCCGTGACATGATCGCCGTTCCAGTTGTGAGGATAAAGGGTGAAGGGCAGCGAGAAACACGTGTCAGGGCCGGGGGTAACGCAGTGGGATTGTAAAATTAATAAGCTATACAACAATATTTAAAATTATAAAAACTAAATACTCGATAGAGACATATTTAAAATAGCTTAAGTGACCATTACAAATATATTTGTAAAACTTTCTATGAGAATAAAATTGGAAAACATTTGTGCCTACTGTTTTATTAACAATTGTATGCTTACCACCTTATATACTGCTCGTAATATATAAAAATAGATAAAATAGCGGTCTAGAAAAAGTATTGTTAAAGCATGTAAAATAACTTCACGTAAATTGGAACTTTTGCATCGTCCTAATAGTACAGAAAAAATTCACTTGGCAGTATTTCAATAACGTATTTAGGTGCCATCTGAACACACAATAACGTTCTGGTTCAATAAAATAGCTTATTGAAAGCATTCACAGACCCTCTGTTCACAAATACATCCTTGTATTTATATAATAGAAGAAAATATAATTATATTGGCTATATGTCTTTTTAAATTTATTTATTTTTAATATGGCAATAGTAGTAAAAGTTTTATATTTTAGATGTTATGTATTAAATTGGTTTAATATCTACCTATTTAATAAACATAACATCCAAAATTAAACTTAAAAAAGAGTACAGTTGCTTCATACAATATTCAAAAAGGATTAATTAAATATACATCCGAGCCGCTGTGCTTTCGTTGTTTCATAAATTGTAAAATGGTCATTAATTGTGAATTGCAAATATTTTACACGGCGAACAATAACCAGTATTACGCAAATGAACGCTATTCCGTTTCAGTAAATTTCATGAAGTGACGAGTGCGTTGTGTCGCGTTCTCGGTATTATACTCGTAAACAATTGTTACTGTTAAACCTTTTGCAATTGTTAGCAGACAGTATTATAATTTTGTAGATATGTATGAACTTCATACATATGCATACGTAACTGCAAACTATGCAGTATAACCATGATTACAGCATCCTCAATCTGTTTTACAGTACGTTTAAATGCTACTCTACTCCTACTACTACTACCACACACTGCTATTCTTCATATCGATTCACTTTGATTTTCATTTCATCGACTCTTCACTATAACGTTTATGCATATTGCACCTTTAGGACGAAAACGACACATTAAAAAAAACGTTTTTTGGGTTACGTTTGTTGTTGTTTTCGTGAGTTGTTATATTTGTTTTCATTTGCTATTCGAAAACTGAATTTTCATAGACAGGATAAATTGCTTTGGTTTTATGACTGTATTTTTATCTATATTTTAATTTAAGACTATATCCTTTTTCCAAGATGTCACTTTGTCCTTGGCATCGATTTACATAATTAATATTTTATTTTCCATTTTTAAATAAATTGTTTTTTATATCAAAAAATGATGGAAGAAATTGTCTTTGATAACATCGAGCTTTGTTTTTTTTCTGTTTGTCATAATTGATATACCAGTTACATCGTAGCTTAACCAAATATTAACAATACAAATTATAACTAGCAGTATATAATCTACTGGCTATCCACACTCTCCATAGGGATTTACTCGTGTGTAATGACAAGAGAACCAATATTCACAGCTATGCATACAAATTCCCAAAAGCGACATTCTAACATACAACAAATAACAAAATCTAAATAAGAATCAACACAGAGTCCCTTTGCCCTAATCTATTAAGTCCTTAAGTAATTTTAAACCAGACAAAAAACACGGTCGAAACACGAAACTTTTTATTAAAGTAGGGTATTGCTGCCTTTCTAACCCGCAACAAAAAGAGACTATAATTATAAGCAGCTGTTCTCTTACGAGCCAAGCGATAACTCATCTCCCCGCTCAACTATCGAGCAGAAATATATTACAAAATGACGGTAACATAATTACCCGCTAGGCAACCCTAGTGATTGCAAGGTTGTTACGTCGCCTTGCACCTTGCCTTGCATTAAATATAATATTCAGGCAGGTAGCCCACGTGGACATGGGCCGGTTTCCTTTCATGATTTATATTAAGCGCTTTGTAGAATAAGTTTCTTTTTAAATCTACCTTCAATGGTTTTTTTACGTTTAAAATTAGAAATATGAATTACTTTTAAACACAGTTTGTGATGTACAGTGAATGCAGTAAGAAGGTCATGTTTCTTGTAGTTCTTGCTATAAAAATATTATATTCATTGACCAGGGTATTCTTACCGGATATGTGAGCGAAGCACAAAGTCAGAGTCGCAATAGCACAGCCGGAAGCGAGAGCTGTCGACAGCAGGACAGCTGAAGCTGAAGCTCCCACGCCCGCGCCGCCGGCCGCTCCGCACACGATAAATACATATAGGAACGAAGCAGCACACTCCGCGACAACAGCCTTCCACAACGATAAGGTCCGCACTTCCAGCCTAGCCGGCACCCTACCAGACAATCCTGGATCACTATTAGAGTTTGCGTCCCTCTTGAGGCACTCCAACTTTTCGAACAGAGTGACGATGTGCTGCTCGAGACTCTCGTCCGGGATGTTAAACGTTTGCTCACCCATTTTCAATAAAACAAAATAACTAGAGACACGACATCGTTCGCGCGCGAAACTACGATCGGACCCGAACCCGCTCGACAAAGCCGAAACCGCCTACGCGCCGCAACGGTTAGTGGGCGAGTGTACCGGCGCGGCAAGTGAATGAATGAAAACTGAATGAAGCGGGGGCGCCGCACATGTCCCGCCACTTGTTACGCCCCCGCCCCCGGGACCTGCATTTCCAGGGGTGTAATCAAATCACCAACTTGGCGCAACACTACAATACAATTTAATTGTGAACAAAAAATATTATTATCACTTTCGGGGGCAATGTTTTAGGGCGGACACTTGCCATTTTTACATCCGTGGGGTTGTGGTTTGATTCACCAAATAGTTGAGAAAATTTCTTCTCTTTTTGATCGTAGATAATTAATTGTATCAAAAAGAGATAAGAGAAAATGAAACGCTATAGGAGGTTCTATTTTATCAGTGTGGTGCCGGTAACAACACTGTACTCCTATGGTGCTGGTACCGGCACCACATCTGCATTATGGCTATAGATTTTGTTGTGATGTATTCAAGTTATAATCATGACATACAAGCTACCTGAAATATTATACAGGTAGGCACTACGATGTGTAAGCACATCTTAGTCCTCAGGAGTAACAGCGTAACTGGTTTCTACTAGTTCTTGGAATAAAGCTGACTTCAGATGGGACTACTATTTTATTTCTATCTAATTACCTACCGATTGACATCAGATACGGTGTTACTCCTTAGGTAATAAGATTAGTTTTATAATGAAATAAAATAAAATGTTCAAACGTAGAGTTTACTATGTACGACTCTATTACGTAGAGTTCTATCAATGTATGAAATTCATAAAAAGCTTAGCTGTGTTGTCTGTTCATTCGTGCGTATCAGTGTACCTACGTGTTTCAAGACATTTTTCAGTAGAGTTAAAGATGGTAGAGAATCAATAATAAATCGAAAAATGTATGGCGACCAAATTGGATGACTGAATTAAAATTATTTTATGGATCTTCATTAACTTTAAGGTACGATAATAAATCAATGCGTGTATATATTTAGATACATATTATTAATATGTAGACGTGCGCGAATGATTAAGGAGCGAAAGATATTAGAATTTAAGCGTTTAATAACGCTTTACAACGCTCATACTTTCCAGACGATAAGACCATAATAACGTAGCGAGCGTCGTTTGAAGCTTCTAAGTGTTTGGTCACAGATGTTACTCTTCATAATAGATTCATATAAAATTCACTTATTCGTATTTGTTTATTTAAAACCTACCACAATTTACTTTTTACTTATCACCATCACCCTAGGTTGACTGGTAGAGAATACTAGATATTAAGTCCGCTAGTTGTAAAACACAAATGTTGTTTTTAGAATAAAGTTTAAATAAATCATAGCACTAATTTTACTACTAGAATACAAGAATACATGTCTACAAGAATACGTTTAGACTGTGTGCGTAGTCGGAATTTTGAACATAACCCTGCTGTCGGCTCCGTGGCAGCAGGGTATCCGTGGGGATTTCCTGACGATAAAAAAAAAAAAAAAAAATTTTGATACGCGCTCCGCACCTCTAAATATTAAATATTGTAGACGGTACGGATGGTACATGTAAAATTACATGTACCGTCTACAATATTTAACAACTCGAGTTATTTAATTGTATTCTCATAATTTATATACTATACTATTTATTATATATAAATGTTCTGTAAGTTTCTGTAAACTTTAAAAGCTCAAAAGATGCTTAAAATTTGATTTAACGTATTTTAATAAATGTTAACAATTTATTTATTTATAACGATCTTATAAATAAATAAATTTCAGGATTTAGCACGCATTTACATATCTATACTTATGTCAGTGGAGCACACAATCTAACCGTATTGAGCTTACAGAACTTGGCAATGGCTATAAATTTCCACATTTATGTTTTTAGTGGGATGGCTCATTACTTTTTGTTCTTAATAAAATAATTATAAAAACGACTATTTGCTTATAAGATTATTTTTTTTCTACGTTAACGCTTTTTATAGTAGTTTTGTTCTTTATTATATTGTTAAGTTAGTTACTAGGTATGAATCGTAGTGAAATAGTATTCACAAATTCGTTTTTTATTTTTATTTATTTTACTAAATATTAAAGAACAAAAAAATGAACATTGTTCTTCTGTTTTGTTCTCCTCTTTTTTCACCCTCATCTAAGCAACGACTCTCCTCCAGCCAAATCAGTCAGCCAGACCAGCTCCTCGACCATAAATAAAAAAACAGGTTTTGATTCTTTCCTGTGTATACGCATACTTATATAAGTGGGTGCCAAATTTTACCTCTAGAAGTGGGTTACATTTATGACCTATATGTCAATCAGCTAATGAGTCGATAGTAAAAATGCCGATTTTTGATCGTCAATATTTTTGAAATTTGCGGTTATGGTTCGTCTGGGACGTTAGTGTGTTTATCTTAAATAGATTTTGAATTATATAGGGGTGAAGAATTGTTCGTGTAATATTACACTCGGTGCTGCTCACCAGTTCTTTGGTTAAACTTGGCTTGACACGCTGCCGCGTGTTTAGATATATCATGCAGGATCTGTCGGTACTGTTTGTTTGCCAAAGTTTATTTTTCATTTGAATAATGATCTGAACGGCGCCATCTAGTATCAAGTAGTAGAAGATTATCACCGTATAATATATTAACGTTTTTTTTATAGAATATTACAAAATTAAAAACAGAATTAGAATATAATAAAATTTAACTGAATTTCACATAGTCTTTAATATTACATTACATTAGAATAACATTTTACGGCGCTTTATTAAATACTATAGATATAACAATGATTCTATCAATACAATACGACCACACTAAATCCTTGACAGTAATTGGATTAAGATAGGAAAAAGAATATTAAAGATATGGAAATATCAATTCGTTCCCAAAAGATTATTTTACTTTTTTATATAAATTATTTAATTTTAGATGAACCTACCGAGTCGT
>DWGW01000057.1:0-22022 GCA_018247775.1 Udranomia orcinus
CATCCTTATAGCACATTGCTTACGCCGATAATTTTATTGTCGCATTTCTCAAGCGAATGATATGCAAAGTCCCATCGATAGTTGATACTATTCCAATGCTGTTCATACGTAGTAAAACTGATGGGAAGACAGATGAATTCCTATATACATAGTTTGGAATCCTAAATTATCCTCCGCCGATAAAGCATACAAAAATAATTAACAAGCTCATAATTTCGAAGAACCAGACGCGCATTCAGCTTTCAACTCCGTTTACTACTTAATTCATGTTTATTAAAGTTATACTTATTTTTCATTTAGTATTCAAGCTAAAATATTATGGAAATAATTTGGTACCAGTATTAACATTCGTGCTTTGTGCCTAAACGGATAGTCATAGAAGTTATTGAACATAAATACGAGGTATAGTTGAATAGGCGAAACAAGCGACAAACCTGTGCCTTTCTGAACAAAAGAATTTTTAGATGTGTGAATATATAAAATCTATCTAAGACTTAAAACTATGAATAACTTTAAAATATAAGGTGAGTAATTTGTAGCTATTATAGGTAACAATAACTTCGTTACTATGAGGAGGGTTCACAGTTTACCTTTTTATTAATTATTATAATTATGATTTAATAGCCCTTTAACATTTAAAAATCGTCCTTTATCAAAAAATTGATTGCCATGGAAGTTATTGCACAAAAATACGAGTTATAATCATAATTGAGTAGCCGGGACATCGTCGTTAATCAAATCGATTACTCTTTATCAAATTATTATTAGTTCGCCCGGCGCCGATAATCGCTAATGTGGTGGGTGCAAGAAATTTCCATTAAATTAACCTTTGTTAATAAGAGACAATAGGAGAGTAAATAATTCTTTTATACGTACCTATATAAATTTAATTTAAATTAATCAATAATCAAACCTAAACATTTGGTCTTCAATTTTTCGTAAACAATGACTTTACTTACAAAGATAACAAATTAAACAGTTTAAAAGCTCTAAGCTGCTACTCTTGTTTTATTGTTTTGTATATACAAATATTGATACTCGTGTCACAAGTAAATAAACCCTCAAATATCTACATTATTTACTATCAGACACAAACATTGGAATTTACTAAATCAATTGGGATTAATAACAACAAACGCTCGGATAGCTAATATCTAATTATCCGCATCGGCGTCCACTAATCCGATTTACATAACCACTGGAATAAATTAATTTGACTTCGCGCTTCATTAAACTTAACGAAATTAATTTTATAAGCTCACCTGACTGGTTGGATATCCGTGTCACTCAATCACACAACACTGCTGTACGGTCATTAAATCATTAAAAGTTTATAAAAGTGAAGGTCACACAGATTAAAAATTAAAAAATGAAACTGTCATTCCGAATGAGCTGTCACCGTGTTATGGCGGGAACAATGATGGGTTCTGCGGAATCGCTCGAGGTACGGAGCACGATCGCGTACGGTGTCGCACTGAACGAGTGTGCGTGCTCGCGTGTGAGTGTGCGAGGGGGACAGCGGCAGTGCTAACGCGACGATCCTCACAGTTAGACTAACTCACATCCAAATCGCTTAATTTTATGAGTTGTTGCCTTCTCCACCCCCTCGGAATGGTGCGTCGTGTGACTTTTGACGAGCGTCCCGTTTCACTTTCATTTTAAAACATTCGTCTTCATTCATCATTGTCATATTGTAATAAATATTGCAATTGTAAGATACATCATATATTAATAATATACTATTTAAAAACACTCATAATTTTAAATGTCGGCAAACTTATAAATAATTAATAATTCAACTAAAAAGCATTTTCTACCAGCCAAAGTTAAGGAAAAATTTATAATATTTTTTCTGTAGTCATCTAATTATTCATTTATAAAGTAACCAATACTCGTAGAGTATGACAGAATTTTATTTTACATAAAATGCGGATAAAAAAAAACTTAACTTTCAACTTACCATATACTTCGGTTTGTGTACTTAACTATGTTGAAAAAATAAATAAAATATATAACCGTATTTTTTTAGGTTCATCGGCAAATTAGTGAAACATCCGATAAATACTGTATTCAAATGTGTCTGTGATACTATAATAATTGTTGACTGCGTTATCAACCGATCGCAAGAACTAAAAATTATCTACACCAATAACTTGCTAATCGACTGAGATATGGCATATTAAAATAATTATTACATTATCGACAGTAAACAACTCGCGATAACTTCATACAAATGATAGAAACTCATGAGATACTTTGAATAACATAATGAATAAAATAATCAAGTTTTTGCGATGTCATTTGTTAAGATTCTATTTCTTACAGATAATATTAATAATTATTTGTTGTTATGTTTTGTATGACATTTATCGTGTATAATTAAGATATATACACACTAAATCGTCGTACAAAACATAAAAACATTAGCAAGCGAAGGCAAATCGAAAAATTAATATTCATTATCAAAAATTTGAAAATTCAAATGAAGAAATGTCAGAATTTTTAAACTGTACGATAAAAATAAAAGTAACTAAAGCCTGTGTGACTCAGCAAAAAATTTCACAATATAAATTAACATGCAAACATATGCAGCTTATCTGGAAGGTAAAATCAAAATAATCAAATCATCTTATTTACAAAACGAAGTGTGCAACTGTACAAACACTTCTGGTATAACAGCAATGCGAGTGGCTTTGGTGATGTTAAAAGCACAATACGGCTGACCACAGGTTCTTACACTGGTTAACTTAAAATTTCTCGTAATTCAATTAATTCATAATCAGATACAGAATAGCAAAAAACTTATTTTATTATAATCATATATTTGTTGACACACAATGGATTGTCCTTTTTTTATTATAACGTAAGTTTAGTAAAACTACACGTCACTACAAAGTCACAGCGTACGAACCATTTAGCGCCGGTACAGTAGCAATAACTCAGCGCAGGAAATCACGTCATCGCTCTATTACAGCACCCACACAGCTGCGACCTCGCACACAAGCACAAGTGGCACTTGTCGGATGCACGCAATATTCATTCGAGCAACAATGGTGCAATGTTTCCAGTAAGTTCTAAACCTTTTGCCTTATTAACATTTAAAAGAAATAAATATTACAATATGAAAGTGGTACCATCGTAATAGACTATATTCTGAACATGTTATTTTTAATCACAACTATAATTATATATTTGTCTAAAGTACTCAACTACCATATTCCATTGTCAATTTTATTATTATTACACTCATAACTAGTGCGGAAGAACAAATTATGGGAGCAGGGAGCAGTAGCACAGTACAAATATAAACCAAGCCCAAATCTACTTGCTGATAATGCATACGATCTAAATTGACAAGCAATCGGAAGTTATCAATTTTATAGCCTAAAATCAACACATATTTACTTTATTTCAAATAACAAACTTACCAGATAATTGGAACGATTAAGTGTATAAATTGCGATAAGAATAGATTAGTATAGGACTTTTTTATCACTTAAAATAACGTTACATTCTCGATCATTTAGTGATATATTATAATTGATTATTTCAATAATAAGGATTATTAAGATAACATTTTTTGGGAAGAAATATAGTTTATGGAAACTTGAATATAATCTTATTAGTCTACGATATTTTTCGTTGCGTGCCACATTCTGAAAAACGAAGGGCACTGTGATAGCCTAGGCACGGCTACAACATAATTTATATAACGCTAATTAAGTATTTTTGTGTAAAATTCCTTTGTTATGTCAGAAAATTTTATAGAATAGCTACTTTTGTTATCATAGCAAACTTAGAATTGTGTAATAAAATAAATTACTAACATGTTTATAAAATATATTTCACCTTAAGTAAACAATATAAATAGTTCCTCACCTATTACATATTATAAATCTGCTCCCTGGTGTGAACAATGTTTAACAACATTTATATATTTGTACATTTATTTCAGTTCAGCAAGATTCACGTCTTGCGTGCGTGGCGATTGGTAACATCACACCTTTGTAAGTATGTGATAAACACCTAATGCTTTGATAAAAAGTGATACTCCCTCAAATTAATTATTGGATTAAGTGGAAATATTTATAATGCGAGATAAAAATTGCATTAACGTTTACACTCTGTGATTAATGACTTAATGTGTATTTATTTCCAAATAAGTTCAGAATTCCGAAAATAATTCTATTTTCGTCCTCTATTACTTTTAAGCGATTAGCTTTGCTGGTGCCTGGTGATGCATTTCCCTATAACTATTTAATTTATGATGGAATCCTAAAACTACGTTCAACTTAATATTATTTATATAAGATCGATCAATATAGAATGAACAAACATTGAAGAATATATTAGATACATATTTACAGCTTCTTAACGGTTTGATCTCGTGTAATAATTTGGAATAGCCCAACCAGTTTCAAACCTATTCAAAGTCCTTCATCATGCTCGCACCTCCCACCGTTCGCTGCGACTTTTCAACAGCTTATACAATATACTGTAATTGACAGTACTCACGAAGGGTTTGGTAATAGAATAATATACGATGAAACAAATTGAACTTAAGCAGTTAACCCAAAAACGTCATCTCATTCTAGATCTCCCTGATCTCCTAATAAGGACGCACCCGCATTCAGCGCACGAGCTGCGCGCCTAATTGTGTGCGTTGCCATCACATCGCATTGTTGCTGCTGTATCCATTTGACATATTAACGACGCGTTATATTAACTGACATATATGTCATTGTACGCTAACATTACACTGTGACGTATACCCGCCATCACTGATGCCATGCATTAATGATACCTTGTAATTGGCTACAACAACCCCTTATAAAATTAGAAACAAATAACTTAATTTTGGAATTCCTCATACCTCATGACATAAATCTTCTTTGTTATTATTTATATAGTTTTGATATGCATCAAAACCTATGCAGGTACGTTAGTGTGAAAAATGGTATAGGTTCTATTATACTATTAATACGAATATTAATTGCCTTAAGATACAAACGTTTACGTCTTGCAAACAAACGTTTGATTAATTATTTAATTTTTTGTAGAGGTATGAACGGGAGTTCTGATCTCTAAATGTTAAACATTGGTTTGTATAGTTCTGAAATCCATAGATATCCACAACCAATCTATTAACGAAAAGAATGTCGCACAATAGTAACCACGCTATTCCACAATACATTCTTCTGAATTAAAATTCTTCTGAATTAAAGTTCTGAATTAAAACAATTAGGTAGTTGATACATGCTTTGTATCTGGATGTTTATTTATTTATCGTAGATATATAAAGTAATTATAACAAGAAATTCTAGTACTCTGCTGAGCTAATTTAATCTAATTTTAACTGAAAAGTAAACACTCTACCTATTCTAAAACTTAACTTAAGCCTGAACATAAAAAAGTATAAAAACAGAAAATGTACAGACAGACAGATCGATTTTATTCATCCATATTGATGATGTCATATGCGCCATATATCAACAGTTAAGCTGCCATTTGTCTGTTAGTGCAATTTCACGCATGATGTTGTATTTGCTAACTGTACGTTTGTACAAAGCGCTAGAAACAACTAAATATTATTCTTTTTTAATATTGTTTTTTTCTAAGTATAGTAAATAAACTTTATTTGATGCATTTTTTTTGTTTATTGTTAAAAAAACCTAATCTAATGTCCAAATTATTGTACATATACTATCAAACTTACTCGGTGTTATCTTACATACGAGTAAAGGTACCTACTGACCTTAGAGTACACATCACACAGATACACATCTCAGAAAATGGTTATGACCAAATTGCATGTAATCAGGCATTCAAAATCGCTTTTTGGCGATATGAGTAGCTTCTATTTAAATTATCGCGTGTTTAAAGTAGAGTGTAATGTCTATCATCATCAATATAGTAATCATTTAAAAAATATGAAATCAAGGGACATGACAATATCTTTACCTTTCTAACCACTCTAATTTTTGGATATGCCGTAGTTTACGTGGAGTTGTAGCGAATGTTAATGTCATAATATAATTAGTCAGTAATCAGAGGAAATCTTACAGGAACTCTTTACGAGGCATCGCTGTTAAAGGTACGAGTTCTATCAAGTTGTTCACCATTTCGTAAAGCCCGCATATATTCCCGAGCATTTGTCAGTCTTCGTCTTAATTAGGTTTTATTTGTTCGGCAATTTCATTACGTCTCCGAGCACAAAATCTACTTACAGCTTTAATATAACTCATTTACTGTTAGTGATAGTTATTAAACCTACTTACTTTTTATATTATTTTGTTGCTTATAGTTCTTAAAAGTCCTCGCATAGTTCGTTTGAAGTCTTTACTTAGTTGTAAATGTCCTGAGTAGTAAACTTTCAAGCTAGCTAGCAGTCATTCCATCTCATAGCCATTCCATATCCAATTTTTACTCAGATTTTATACCATTTGGATAAAAAAGATTAGTTTTTGTTAAGTTCTAATCATATCGACCTCTTCGTACAAATATTCATTTCCCCTAAAACACGCACAATTATTGGTTTAGGGTGAGTTATTCCATTTTCGACTTTCCAAATGACAATTTTAGGGACTTTTTATGATTCGCTTCGCTTGACGTTATTAATGTATTAATGTAGTTGTTTGTGTAGTGGGTTTAACAATTCTGAAATTAGAAGGCAAAAATGTTTATCATTGTAAGGTCTAATTCTTAGCAAAGCAAACAACAGTTTAACACATTGGTATTTATTTTTGTTTTACTCGTACAATAATATCCCGACCACGTGACTAGTTTGTGATCATAATGGATGTTTAAAATGGTCAGTTTTTTTTATTACTGTCCAAAAAACATCGCCTACTGGATGTAAAGAAACGTCTAAAATTTACTATTGAAACAACTTAGGTTATACTGCTAACAGTCTCCAAGTAAAATGACTAAAATAAAATTAGTCTACTAACATTCCCTTGCATTAACAACTTGTATAGCGTCATCGCTACGTCGTAGGGGAGTGCTACGGGCAATGTACTACCGCGCTACGCAGATGCGTCAATCACAAGTGCTCCATATTAATTGCATTAAAGCGCGTAGCCTCACTCTACTGTGACTCGTTTATAATATGTAGACAAGTTAAGCAACGGCGGATGCAGCTGTTGAATACATGAGAATGGACACTTTGGAAGAATGGAAATGTGTGTAAATCTATGTAGCGGTCATCCTTGGACACTTTGAAGGAGTGGAAAAGTGTCTATGTATTCTTGTTGTCGATAGATAAACTAGCCAAAATTTAAATGCTTGTAAATGATCATATAAATCAATATATTGTTCAAAATTTTAAAAAAATATGCATCAATCGACGATGGACTGCGACGAATCTTCTTCTTCGGGCGAAGATATGAGGTATATCTTCTGTAATATTCTGGTACAATTATTGATTCTAATGATTATACACCCTTTATTATTCTGAATATGTTAGGAACCAAACTGACCATATTGTATTTCGTGTATAATTAATGTTTAACAATAAACCGGCAGGACCCTACAATATAGTAGAGTAAAACGACATTTAACGACGCCATAAAATCGGCAATAAAATACTACTTACCTTTGCTCTTATAGTTTTCTTATTATACATCTTAAGTATAATATAACGATATCTCACAGACGTTCAATAAAATATATAGAGTAGGGAGGACTTTTGGTTTGAGTGGAAAGATACCTATGATTTTTTTGTATGATAGATAGATTTTTTGTATGATATTGGGCAGCAAACGAGTGACGAGTTCGTTTGACAGTGAATGGTCACTGTCACATGAAAATCTACAACCATTCCTCGATACATAAAAGGATAAATATACACAGGTTCTGTCTAAGATCAACAACAAATGCAAGTGCAGTGGTTTTATTATCTTTGTTTTCCCACTTGTAATTTTACCCACTTTTTCCTAAATCTCCAAGCTGTCAGGAGAAATGCAGAAGTAATTCAGTTCTAATAGACGTAACATAATAATAGTCGTAATAACTACGAGAAATTCGAAACAAAAAACATAAATTCCAATACTCGAAGGTATTCGTTAATGCATCTCAATAACGAAGCATTTAGATCTAACGTGTTTCAATAGCCATAAAACTATTTTTTGATAACGAAGCAAGCAATTAAAGTTGCTTCGGTTAATCGCCTTTTAACAAAAAATAAGTACCCAAAAAACGTCTTCATCACTTGGCTACAGTTTTTTATCTCGTAAAAACCAAGAAATTTAAATGCCATCGGCTACAATTAAAAGTCAGTGTTGCCCTTACAAGATTATAGTTTAGTATTAGTATGGTTTTGATTTAAAATTCCAATTTTCTATCTATTTTACTACAGAGTAGATGATTTTTGATAAAAGAAAGAAAGCCATAAAGTACTATTTATACTTCAAGAAATCTGTTAACACTCAATTCCAATGCCACCAATCTAATTATTGGACTAAGAAGACTAAACCGGAAAGACGGGTCATATTATATATGCGAATAAATTCCGATACCTATACCTCGAAGCTGACTTTTCCCTTCAAATTAGAGCGGGATAATTTTCAATTACTAACCTATTATTATATTCATAACGTAATACAATACAACTGCATCAAACTTTAACAGGATTAGGGTGAACTGTCCCATTTTGCAGGCGTTTATCCCGCTGCTGGCTCCGACCCTCCACTCATAATAAACGAGCCTATTTTTCACGAAACTATGGCTTAAGTTTCCTAGGGTCTGTGCAGATTAGGAGTCTTTAAAAACTTTTTCAAATCTTGTATAAAACTTGCTAGGAAAAAGATACTAGATTGTTTTACACGGTTATGGAAATCTCTTGTACAGACAAAGCAAACATAATAATTAGAGAAAAATTAAATATAGACCGCAATACTTACCTGCAGGCTTGCCTTCCGTCACTGTTTTAAAGTAAATTTAAATTGTATTCCTTTGTTAGCATCCAAAGGAACGAATTCACTTAAAGTGAATATAATACTTTTTCATTACGGTTCAAAAGGGCCGTTAACAGGCAATTATACATTCAATTGTATAAATATAACACATAAAATGTAGCGATGTTAGTAACGATCACCGACGCAGGGAAGGTAACGCGAGCCCTATTATAAGGGTACGCATTTGCCAAGAAAATTTTCCTGCAATCCGTACAAGGGAGACAATTTAGAAGGAATACGTGACAGGAAATTCTCCCTTTAAAATACCGATATTATTCACGACAGCAACACTCGACAACCTATAAAAGCTATCCAACAAGCCTATAAAACCCCACAACTACGTGGCTCTTATTATCAGTGTAATAAAGGCGACAATTGAATTGGGAAAAAGTTGTGACATACGACGTATTTATTAGCGGAGAACCGCTTATCGGTCCTTTACGAGGAACGCAGGTAGCTAAGCTATAAAAATTAGTAGGATCCCAACTTCAAGTGGTTTGGGTTCAGTGGGATTGTGACGAAACCTCTCATAATTTTTATATTATTTACATTCATTAAGTTCACCTTTAGCGTCATGTAATAATTCTAATCACATTAGGTGTTTGGCGTCAAGCTAAATCTATAAACAAAAGATGATACGTTTCAACAGACATATTAAATGCGTTATTACTGAGAAAATTATATGATTTTTAGTTTACTATATCTCTTGCCACTTACTAAGGGATAAAATTACTAGTATAATGATACTACTCGTTGTGTTAAGTTATTAATTATCTGCCAGTATTATCGAAAGACAAAATACAAGTTGTAACTGTACGGAATTCCCCAGAATGATCTAGATAAAGAAGATTCCAATACAGAGAAATAAAAGCCACAAAGGCAGCGTCGAGTCCACTTAACAGCGTCCCCTCGATACAGCGAATACCGCGATTCAATAAAATTAGAGCATTATTATTGATACCGAGTACCTATTAGAGTGCAATCCGACTATCTTTTGCTATGGCATATTATTGTAGTATGTTTTACATGGATTCATTGTTTAACTTAGGCAATGTAAAATGGGAATAATATTAGTTCAGAGTTCAAGTTTTCTTTTATCTAAGATTTGATTGTAGCATGTAAACAGCAATAATAGGTAATAATTGAAAACTTTGTTGATATATTTCTAAAAAATGATGTTTTTATTTAGTTAAATTGACCGTTTTCCTTCCTATTTATCTATAAAATATACACGTAAACAAATGAAGGTTACGATCAATAAGTATAATCTTTGAACTACTTCCCCATTAGAAAAACGAACAGATTCCCTAATGCAAAGCGGGCGACTACGTTACTCCTGAGCCCTTGGAAAGACACTTAGTATGTGTGTCGTGTATGTCAGGTCAGGTCGCGCAGGGGCGAAAGAAAGCTATACAACATAATACCTATAATTGTATGTAATTCCAATGCTTAGCTAGATTCATAAAAGGAAATGTTTTAGCGTTCGATGTACATTTTTTATAACATTAAGGTAGTAAATGATCAATGCCAATGTATATTGTAATCAACCTAAAACAGAATCGAACTTCTATTTCCGGTGCGAACTACAAATGCGTTGCGATACCTGAAGACACACTTATCAAACCAAAACACAGCCGCAAAAACACTGCTCTTGTAGTTTTCTGTTACAGCTGAAATAGGTGTGATGGTGGTTTCTATACACTCGTAGGTACATCTATATTATTTTTCTCTGTTTTATCCATATTACTTTATATAAATTCTTAAAAAAGGATAATCCATAATAAATTATATTTAATCCGATTAGGAGTTATCCTTTATTAACAATGATAATGTAATTTAAAAAAGAAAAACAAGGATTACAGGTGTATTAATGTAAAGAAATCGAAGGACACGAATGGAATAAACCGACAAGTGACTGGATTGTAACAAAGGGAAAACTCATACTCGTTATCCCGAAATAGTAATATCTTAAAGGTCGCGTTAATATCAACCTTATTGCTGAAGAGAAAAGAAACTGCACATAGACCCTTCAATATATCTTAGATACCCCAAACGACATGTCATTTTTCTCCATACGAATAGTTATCCGGGCATTTTAGAAAGTCTTTGTTAAATAAGAAAAATCCTCAGAAAGCTTCTGACATTTGAACTCGGTTGGCTGTACGCCCCAGGTGGGCTTGGCTGAATAAAAATAGAGTTAAAATCAATACATTGCTCAGCAAGATATCCCCAGTGATGTGATTTAAACTGATAAGGTTTTATCGATGTCGATTTTATTAAGAACGTGCAGTTCATAAATAAAATAGAATAGAATTATGTTGTCATTTAAAAACATTTTATCGTTATGGTATACTTTTAATTAAAAAATACTAAATGAATAGACACCCGAGCAATGTCGAAGTTATAATAATATATTTCTAGATTTTTTATAAGTATTATATCAATAATAAAAGGTCACGCTACTAATTCAATATCTATTGGTATATTTTAGGTAATAATATTATTTAATCGAGATCGACAAAGGGCTCTACTCCCTTCCCAACTCTCAGTGACAGCTATTATCTTGTCACTGTAGCCGCTGCCACCAATTCCCGGGTACCTCTTTAAGTACGACTATTATTTCATGATCAACCCAACTTCTCATTATCCACCTCTCAGAAATACAAAGAAAAGAAAGAAAGGAAAAGCTTGTGCCGCAAGGTTCAATGTTATTTATATTTTTTGTAAATCGAACACCCTTCAGAATAATATGAAAAAAAACTCTGGTATTTATCTAGTTTTCTTTCAGATTAGAGGTATACTTATCTTATCCATTAGGTAATAATAATAAGGTTATTTAACTAATACATTATTAATAACAATGTTGTCTTCGAAATTATCTTACATGTTATCTTCTTATCTACACTATTTCAAAACAATATATCTTGACTTCACGTTTACATTATTTTTTTCTTTGATTTTGACGTTTTTATATTTCATTTGTGAAATTACTAGTTAACGTATAATAAGTTGACATATTTATATATATATACATATCTGTTACCCTTTTACAAGAAAAGAATGGAAAGGTAAATTTTATGCCTTAAATTTCTGTAAATTCTAAAAGAAATAAAATTAGTTAAAGCAAGTTTTGATACTTCAACATTTCAAACGAAATGTTTGAAAATAATCGCCACATGATTTGAATTGTTCCTAAACTAACAGGGTCTTCCGAATCAAACAAACATTTGAACAAAACGATAATAGACCAATTACTGGTGCCCAAATCACAATCGACCCACCGACTTTGGGTCTGTATACCCGGATACGAGGCTTGCTAACTTAAGCTTACAAATACATGCGATTTTAGACTCTAAGACTGTATTAATAAGATCTAATAATATACGAGGAAAACACTCAGTAGTATACCGTTGACCAGGGTACATGCGTATAATGCACCACCTAACTTTTCTGTCAAACGAATAAAACTTTACGCAATTTTAACCTTTGTTTCCTTTACAATAGAGGTGATTCGGAATACAGAGAAATGTCGAGCCGCTTGCCGTACACACAAAGAAAATAAAGGGCTTTAAAAATACGAGGTTCCCCAATTAATTAGAGACAATTAGCCGCCCTTCCTAACAAAAGGTAGAAAAACTCTTCCCATTAATTACGGCACGGGAAGAGGGGTGGGCTCGGGAATTCACCCCTTTTGTTTTTCAAGAGGAATCCATTGAGTCACAAGTCTGCAAAACGCATAGAGTATTTACTGTATAGACAGACATTTTTCTTACCATGATTATTAGGTACGGGCATATCTGAAAGCATTAATTGTCATAACATAAATAAAAAGTATTATAGAAAAAAATACTAATCACAAATAATGGACAGAGTTAAAGCAGAAATCACTTGCAAGTTTCTCGGCCAAGAGCGAATTGCTCTGTGATGAATAAAACCGCAAATCCATATATTAATAATATACACGTATGAAAAATGAAACTCGCTGGACCTCAACGTCTGGGTGTGACACTCAGCAAGAATGTTATCAAGATGGCATTCAGAAGAACTGAAAAACATAAAGATTAAAAGTGGTAGCTTGTTTCAGAAGAGAAGAGAGAATAGTTAAGAAGAGTTTCTATTGGATGCAGTATACTAAATTGATAACGACACAATGCTGTCTATAATTCGTATCTCTGTGGCACAAGTAGACACGATTCGGGCAGAGGCGAGGATTTGCTTTGACGACGTTATTATAGCAGAGCTAAACAATATTTTATTTTTGAATTAAGCAAAACGCCGAATTAAACTCACTGTTCCAAACACTTTTTCACTTCCAATATGGATATTCTTTGTTTAGCTTGTGTGTAAACGAATATATTCATAGTTTTTTTATAAATACTTGGTACTCACTAACTCACTCATATAATAGTATCTACGTAGTGATGTCGTAACGTAAGTTACGTTTCATTCTTTAACTATAATACTAAAAACTATTAACCAAACCAAGCGTGTTTTATTTTCTTTAATCTTTTTTAATAACCCATTATGTTGGTAAAACATTAACTGATACTTTTGCCCTTAATGATTTCTTGCAGTAAAGCGATTTAGTATTTGCAGTGTAAGATGATGAGGGTATTTATAAACCCTTAGCTGTATTACAGCTAAAAAATAAAAAAAAACCATAAAATAACATGAGAGAAAATTACTTTTACTAAACTAAACGACAACGGTATGATAACGCGCCGATAACACATATTTCTGGTCAATTTAATTAGATAAATGCACTATAGCTTACGAGCGTCCATCCATCATACATACATTACAAGCACTCAGAGTTAATCCCTACTGTCAATGCTGTTAAAGCTCTGACCAATAAATTTATAAGTATATAAAAAAAATTAAAACAGTTATTTTTTGTTGTACATTTTTTATTACCTATGTAATAAACATTTTATTTATTACATAGGTAATTTTATCGACGTGAAGTGAGCTTACGTTAATTTCAATATTTGACAATGTATCCTATTTATTTAATGAAGGTCTTATCGCACTAAGACTGATCCAAAAACAGTTTTAGTTGTAAAGCGGCTTGTGTGTACTATGTTGTTAAAACTTGTCTGTGTCCTACTTTCCGAATATTTAATATACTGTTTAATATATGTCTCAAAAATGCATAGTACAACCACGAAACAAGAACTTACTCGTGTAAGCAAACAAAAAATATTTTTCGCTCGACTAGCTGGAAAACCGCATGCAACTTTAGCCCTTATTAGAAAAGCGGAACATGTAAAATCGGCTGAGAAATATGTCATAGCCGCCGCATATCAGGGACTAGATTAGAGCGTGCATTAAATAAGTAGCTATCAATTATAAGCTATCGGTAACCGATAATGAATTCGGCAGTACATATCAAGACGTGAAAATGTGCGCGTGTCGACAGAAAAAGTCGTTCTTCATAGAGGACATTCTGAGTGATTCCAAGAAGCAAACTCAGTACAAAAACTTGAGCAATGGCCCCACCCAACCGCTGACTTGCAACACCGTAGCGCCCGTAGACCGCGTAGAGCCACACCACGTAGATGTAGAAACTGTAGAGACGCGAGAAGATGTAGAGACAACCGATCTGCGAACGAAATTCAATGTTGTCTCAGAGGTGCAAACAGAACTCGAATTGGCAAAGATTAATCTAGAGCAGAGGAGGAACACTTACCCGTTACAACCGATGGCATTGAAGGCAAATCCGTGGCAGTACAGGATAAAGACCTACCCGATGGAGAGGCCTCTGAGCTTTTACAGCGAACCCATGTTAAACACTGAGCAGATGCTACGTAACCAGCTCGCAGTCAACAGATTCGTATCCCATCCGTACAGCATACGACACCCATACGGATTTGATAGAGGTATGTTCAAATGAGTACGATATGTTGATCCGCGGTACACCTGATTTGTGTAGTTAGTAACACATTGTACATGACTTCCTGCTGAACAGAACGTTCAGAATTTGCATAGATAAGTCTCTGTCTTGTTTTTTTAATATATTATTAAGGACAACTAATAAAAGGTACCATCAATAGCATAATGTTTCTTTCTTTAATAACATTTTTACTTACAAATGAGGTCCATTAGAGTAATAGTTCCCGGTGTTTGATAAGAACTGAGACCGCTGTAACGTCGTCTGTTTCAGAGCTTCACTTTTACGAAATAGTCAAAAACATATAATACTACAGTGTGAGTGAGATTACAATGTAATTAGGGTAATTTACCAAATAATTTATACTTTAATCCATTATCAGGCAACGTGCCATATCATATATCATATCGTGCATGTATGAGACAAATACTAAATGCGATTCTTCTTCATTTAAAAAACGCTGTGACTTATTATAAATATAAAATTACTGTTACGATCATATCTGTCAAAATATGTTTGTAGCTTGTATGTTGTGTTTGTAGATATGAAAATATGTGCAATATTTACATTTTTTATCAATATTTTTTCATCATTACATGGCTTTTATCTACTAATGTCATCATGAAATGCCGATTTTCACTCAAAGTATCTTTTGCTATCAATTGATAATGTAGTACATGTCTCCTTCCACGTGCTTTCAATAAAAGTACTCTTATCTTGAACTTAAGATAAATTACTATTAACGCACTCCACTCAGAGCTACAAAAATATTGGCAAAGTTAATTTTATTTTTAATCGATGCACGCTAAGTTAAAATATTCTAATATTATTATGATATAAAAAATCAAATTAGCAGATGAATAATGATACTATTTAGTGTGTAACGTACGCTCTATACCTTATCTATGTGTTATCTCCAATTGGTTTTTAAATGTATATTTTACACCCTGATTTGTGTCACCTCATAAATAGATAATACAGTATTCAGTCAGTTATGCAGTCAGATAAGGAAAAAAAATACCTAATAACTTACAGCTTAGCGCGCGATATCATTCGGCTACATATTGAATCATACAGGTTTTCGAAGGATTATCTGATTAATTTTGAGATTAGCAAGTTTACACAATTTTTGAAGAAAACAGTGTATATAGATAGATATAACGCCTCATATGTATATGTATATGTTTATAAATTTTCGTTTTGTTTCAAATCAAGAATAAGTTACATACTTGTAAAATGTAACATTACATGTATCTCGTATATCCAATATGTGTACATCTCGTTTTTTCTAATATGTAATTATAAATGAAGAAAGTCCTTCAATTACAACTTATTAAATAACACCATATTGTGCAATAATAATATACAGAAAATGTTTCTTAGAACCTTCACTTCCAAAAAGATGGCAATAACAGCATAAATATACGTATTTTTATAAAACAAGTAAAAAATAAATTATATTATGCATCGTAGTCACTTACAGACTGATATTAGAGCATAACAATTAAGTCCTGAGCGCGGGCTGAAGCTGATAAAGATTTTCACAAAGAAAAACTAACGAGTTCATTTAATTGCAGAACATAATAATTCTATCCAATCTAACTTACGTGATTATAGTAACATTATTTATGTACTTACAAATACAAATAAACAGGAAAGCTGCCCATTGCCCACCTTTAACTCCAGCGGTTAATGTTATATCATTTAAAAATAGACTTATTTCTCCCAGTCTACCATAGCCTGAGAACCCAAAGGCGTGAGAAGCCAATGACTACTGGAAATATATAAAAGCATTAAGTGTATTTATAATAGATACCTTATCCTTATAATGAATAAAAACATTTAAGTTTGGGTACTTGATTCTACTGTTTGTACCCAGTGGTACCCCCTTCGTGCTGCAGTCCCTGGTGGGGTGTGGGCGGGCGGCGCAAAGGCGGGCAGGTGCGGTTCAGCGCGGCGCAGACGGGTGCGCTGGAGCGCCGCTTCGGAGCCAGCAAGTATCTCACCCCTGACGAGAGAAGAGCCCTCGCTGCCTCTCTACGACTGAGCGATCGACAGGTGAGGGCTAGGTGTTAAACATAGGAGTTGTATGCTCTAAGCATACTCAGGTTGTTGGAAAACAACCGTGGCCTGTAGTAAGGCCGAAGGGACAAAAAGGATAACAGCCAGCGTATGTTCCTTCTGCCTTTTACGCCAAGAAACATTACGTGTTCAACATTAAAAGTACATAAATATCAGTACGTTCGTTAGCCTAACGGCTCAACAAAACAGGCTACATCCCGATGACGGAACGGTAAGGGAGAAACTAGCAACATATTCTGAGCTGCAGTATAGTAAAAAATTTAAGAGATAAATATTCGGAGGTGGAATCCATAAGTATAAAAACATATTGGGCTTACTGTCAACGACGATCCAATCTAACTAGCATTATTACCTACATATATATGTAACTTGATTAATATATTTGTTTTTAGGTAAAAACCTGGTTCCAAAACCGCCGCGCCAAGTGGCGGAGGAGTGCCCCGGAGTCCGCGGACGCGGGCAGCCCGCCCTCCGCCGACGAATCCGACGACGACGTGCACATTGCCGACGACTGACTACCATTACACCCATACACTACTAATAAACGACATTAAGCTTTATTGATCAACATATATTATGATGTTTTTTTCTTTATTTACTTAAACATATATTGGACGCTTATGAAATCAGTATTTGGAAAGATCTTGAGTATCCTACAAGGTTAAATACCTTGATTAAAAAATAAGAGTAAAATGATGTTGTAAAATATGATAACAAAAAAAAGGTTTAAAGGTGATAAAACATTGCCACCATTTACCAGGGATATCTATGAGGTTTAAGAACTTTCTTACACTTTTCACTGCACTCAGCAATTTGTTAAAAATGAAAATAACGGAGACATTTATTCTTCAAACATTTATTCAGTTAAACAAATCCGAGGAAAACCTTCACACAAAACGAACACCACATATAAACATTATTTACAACTTACGACTAGTGATAGGCCTAGCTCCAGGCGTGTTAGGAAACTTTGAGGCGAACTAGATAATAGTATACAGGTCACATACTCAGTGAAGTCCAATTATGTTATATGTATATAAGCAAATGAGATATAATAAAATATAGAAGTATTAATTACAGTCTCAAAAAAATCGATTAGAACCTCCCAAAATCAGTTACAAATTAATAAATCAATCGAAAATCGATTTTATGTTATTATAGTGTTACATCATGTACTTTAAACAAATTTAAAAAACATGTGCCTCTGAATTTGTGATTGATCGTAAGAATAATATGAATACACATATTACCAATGTGCTGTGAAGAAAGAAATAATAAATAATGAGAAATGGCAATAAAATTTCAACATAATGTTTACATTACATCAATCAAAATGATTTCTATTGTAAAGAAACAGTTTGCAGCTATTTGTAAATGGTAACTGTCATTTTTGCTCCATATACTTACTATAACACCGAAGCTAATACATTTATCTAAAATATATATTGATTTTCTAACATTTCTATAAGAATTTGGTTGCTCACCCAAATAGTACACAGTAAATAAAATACACTATTTATTATTTACACAATATTTATTGTTCTTACATATAATAAATATCAGGATTGTAAATAAAATAACAATTATATACCTCTTTTAAACTGTCTTTTAAAATTAAAACAGAAACAACACCCCACCTCAACTTGTCATCCAATATTCTAGACAATATTTATGACAAGTATCGAAATATATTGTATGATTTATGATCATACTATGTAACTGACAAGAGTTGATCAATTAAAAAAGTATTTTTTAATGTCAGTTTTCATCAAAAATTGATCAACTACTTGCATATAGTTAGACACATAAGTGGCACAGTTAATTATCTTCTTAAACATCACCAGCATCAATAAAGAATGTAACCGAAAATAGCTACAACATTAGCTAAACAAGTGCATACAATTACATTCAATTCAATGGCAGTGGTCAATGATGGAACTGAGAACAACATACATCTAATTATTTTCAAAAACGGTTACAACCATACAGTAGGTTTGAAAATTGTTGCAAATTAAAATTAAAGATACCTATTGTCCTATGTGAGGATTTCAACATTCTAAATTCTTGTAACTTTTCTTATTTCTTCTGTGACACAGAGCCATTCTTAAATTAGTAGAATCTCAGTCAATTATCATTTTAGATTCATATTCGGCTGATTTATGTTACTTGTAATATCTTTTAATTTTCATGTCTGCTAAACAATCTATCCAAAAGATAAACAATGTGTACAATAAAGTGAGCTGTGGTCGTGAGCCTCAACATATTTGCTAAATTTATAGTGTAATAGACCCTTATTTTTAATCGCAAATAATTTGTTTCATTTTTGCTACAGCTTCAAGCTGAAACTAGGCAATAAGTCTTTAATTGTTCCAAAATATAAAATCCAATTAAAATCTAAATTGGCGGATCTTTGTGCATAGATTCTATATACATTGTTTTCTCCAGAAACATTAACTAATAACAAATCCCAAAAACTCTAAAACAAAACTAAGTACAAAAATGCTTACAACGAGAGTGGACGAGGAATATTTCAGATGGTTTAACAAAACAAATTAACAACATAGAGTCAAACATATTAATATGTCTAGATTTGTTGGCTTGAGAGCATAAATATCGAGTACAAGTGATTTGAAGTCAGTAAGATACATACTTAAAACAAAATATGAGCAGGGACGGTCTCCATAATGAGCGATATATAAAATCACAAGTGGACATTAAGAGAAGCTAACTTTCTGTTTTAAACCTAGGGGAGTCCTAAGTTTGGTGAAAAATAAAACCGTACCATACATTCTTCAACTTGAGTCTTGAGGGTTCTAGATAGGCTACTCATGTGCTCACACTTTGTCATACTTAAGAAATCCAGACATATAATATCTTTGAACTAGTACTTATGGGTGGTTTATTCAGCTTTCCTGAGAGCTCCCCTTGCACGCCAGGCCTTCAAAAGGTTGAATGAGAAGTACAGCTGAAAGAAGTGTACCTGAGAGGCCAGCAGGACGAACGCATACCATAGAAGGCCATAGGGATAGCCCTGAAAATAAAAAATACAGCACATTTAGTCATAAAATCTAGAGCACAAAAACAGAATATCACCTAGTTATAATTGTGATACTGTATGCTAACTGAAATAAAGACAAGAAAAAAAATTGCTATAAATAATTATTAATTTATTAAAAAATATGGACGTATGAATAATGTCAAAAAAATTGATCCCAAGAAATGCAAGTGCGATGTCTTATTAGCTAGATAACGCTCGTATACACTCACCTGCCACAAATGGATATCGGGTTCCTCTTCCTCTTCTTCATCGTGGGACAGATACCGCCAGACATCTCCGCAGTAGTGAAGCACGCAGTACAATAGAGGTCCCAGGCCGAGCGCGCTCACGCCGTACATGTAACGCCGCAAATACTTTATGTTGTTGCGCTTGATCGCTGATAGACCGAGGAAAGAGAGCAGGAGAGACAGGCACCAGATGTACTCCCACCAGAGGGGCTGCAATAGATACTTTGTTACATTAAGAAAGTGAAAACTGATTGCGGTTTTGGATAACTGTGACCTAACAAGGTAAACTTTTACAGTACAATTAAAGTTTATATAGCTAATCCATAGCACAAAATCTATTTAATCTACCAAAAAGATCTTCACAGATCGAGCAAATTAATGTATCAGACATCTATATTTAATTTGATGATTAATACAATTGTTAAAGTTATAAATAATTTGGTCTAGAGACGTCAGCCTAGACCTAATTTAGTCTAACACTATAAAAATATCTTATTTCTTGAAGCTGGTACAGATCATTAAAAATCTGGGATGAAACCTCAGATCAATAAATCTAGGTGGTTGTAATTGTCTAACAATATTTTTTTGTATATAACGATCAGTGATTGAACAACTTTAATACCAGTTGACTGTTTTATTAACAGGTGTGGAAAAATATAATAAGAACATATAATTAATTAAAGGGATGTAAGGTCTACTAATCCACACTGTGATAGTGGTTACCACGAAATTATTCACCATCAATGAGATAGTACTGCATAGGATGATGATAAAAAAATAAATACCAACCTGTGGTATTTGCAGTTCCTCAATTTCCAGTATGAATATGTCCAATTTGTCCAGGATATCAGCAGAGAGCTTGGCCAGCATCACAAGAAACAGCACATGGTGAAAGAACACACAGTACTTCAACCTGGATTTGTTCAGTGCACTGAAAGACAAAAGAAGGTTATATATATAAGGTTAGAGAAAGTATTATATACATATAGTACATTGGCTAATACTATGAATACTGATATATCCACTGCAAACTTACAACAACCAGAGGACTCAATAGCATCAATAGCTCACGATGAAGGACCACAAATAAGTTCCAAACTAGTTGGGCTCTCCCAAAATATTACATGTGAGGCAACCTGTTTATAATCTTGTATACACTCAATCATCGTACAGCAGCCATCCTGTCTATAAATAAGCTTGAGATTATTGACAAAAGTATTAATGACAGTTTATTCGCTATTGTCAAGGATTAGTTGTGGTTGACCTTGGTCAGATTCAATCAGACATGAATAGGTAATGTCACATGTTTTTCTGTCATGTGAAGAAAATTTTACACAGGAATGGATCATCAAAGGTTCTTAGTCATAGTCAGCCAGACACGCAATGTTTAAACTCAATATAGTACATGGAAAAGAAGTCAGTATTGCAAGTGAGCTCTCAATCTCGTAAATAATGGGAAACATTCTTTCTTTAGGGTATTATATATTCAATATTGTACAAAGCAACCAAATGGGTTGATCATGTAGTCTTCCATTAAAAAGAAAATATCCAAAGCAGTAAATCAACAGACACATTATTCTCTAAGAACAAACAGATTAAACAGTAAAGTCGATAATAAAAACACATACAAATAACACACACCACATATACGGTTTGCAAATAGAAACCTGTTATAAAAACATGTCTATAGAAATGAAAGAATTTCTCAATCAGAGCATGTCAGAGAGAGACATGATATCGCACCTTCGGTAGAATAAGGGCATAAGTTTAGTTGTTGCATTATGACAATTGTGCCCTTGTTCTACCGAAGG
>DWGW01000058.1:0-22020 GCA_018247775.1 Udranomia orcinus
AAAAAATATTTAAAGTGCTCTCATGTAAAATAACAAATTGGGCAGTTGTGTCATTGTTGCACCGAAGGAGCGATATGAATATTCTACGTTCTGTAGACATACCGAAATTGTTAGCATTTCAACACTCAAATGGGACTGCAAATATTAGCAATCCTAATGTAATAATACTCTAGGCTCGTAATTTCAATACTCAAATGGACTATACACCGAACAATAGGTACCTAATGTAATAATAACCGAGTAACATTGGTAAAGAGTACAAACCATTGAGTTGTACTAGTATCGAGCGCTATTGCTATTTATTCTATAAATAACAATGGAACAGTGGCCAGTGAACTAAAAAATCTATTGTGTGAAACACAAAGCAAACTTTGTGTAATAGTAGGAAAAATCATTGATGAAAACGATTTTTTTTTGTTTGACGAGCTTTGAAAAATGATAATTCGCTTTAAGACTTAAATAATCAAATTTAATTGAAAACTTAAGATGCACATTAATTCGTGTACTGATAGCACCTCGTTAAACAAAGCAATGTCTCTGAATTTTATTATACAGCAATTCCATTTGTTCGCATTTCAGCTCGTACAATTTTGTTTTAAAACTTGGTTTAGGATAATTAAAGTTTATGTTTTCTGAAGCAAAATTTTTAAAACGTGCCACAAAAGTTTCCCGAGCCACATTATTAAGGTCTCGTTAGTGCTATTAAATGTTTTATCGTCTCTAAAATTTAACTTTATTATGACTATAACTCTCTTGTGTTATGTTATTCGAAATGTTCTTTTAAATGTGCATTCTATGTTCACTCTAGGTGTGGCTTTGCGCGGATGGAAAAAAACTGTTACCTTCTTAATATTACTTATTTCTTTGTGGTGTACTATTTTAGTACATTGTATCTCGTGCATTACATTGTGCCTTGTAGGTACATTCGTACATTGTACTTTTTACATTGGAACACTGTACCTCACCAACAGATTTGTTTTTATAACTTGAATGTAGCAAACGAGCAAGCAGCCCACATGATGGTAAGTGGTCACTGCCGCCCATGGACATCTGTAGTCAACCCAAACAACACACAAATGCATTGCTTAATTTAATTGCATTGTTAAGCATTGCATTGCATTGCATTGTTAAGTATGTCTCCCTGACCACACATGCTGAAATTATTTGGATTGATTTTTTGTTAGCACAGCATCTATGTTTTTTTTATATATAGGCATAATCATATTCTTCGAACATTACGCTTAGGAATAATATTTACTAAATATCGTTATTACAATAACAATCTGATTTCTATTCAACTCCAGCAATAGCAATGAATTTGGTAGTATTCAATTATACAAAACAGATGCTCTGTAAACATTTCGTAGACAATAAGGCGTTACTCACACCCCCGATTCGTATTAGAAGCCAAAGGAATCGCATGTTATAAAAATCTGATATTTGACATACTAAATAAAAATTTGTCATTTTATCAATTTATAGTTAACAAACACGAAGTTCACAAATATTTAATTAATTGCGAGAACTCGCATTGGAGCAGCGAGGCGGAGTACGTTCTAGACCTTATTGTTGTGGAAAAAAAAATATCCAGAAGTAGACATAAACCTTCTTAATACGATCAAGTGAAATCATGTATTATAATAAAGGTCACTAGAGATTTATAGTACTAAAATTCGATTAGTAGGTGCGTAGGTAGTTAGATTATATTCGTCGAAAAAAACGAATATTACCTACATTTTTACCTAATGCGATTATGCGACATCCGTAGTTTCGCCGCACGTGTACTCATGGCCTTTGGGTACATAGACTTTCTCAAACTCGGTTAGGCGTTTCCTGGGTCAACCGTAGCGTTTGCTAAACGGTTTCAACTAGGTCATTTCCATTCTGCTACAGGGCTTTGTGTAATATCATTAAAACTATCTGCGCTATAACTGATTTTATCAAAAGCAACATTCGGTACGCTCTAGGGATATTCCGTTACAGAATATATTCGGTATGATTATATCTTTATTTAGCAACACGGAATATAATCATGGATCCAAAATAAGCCTAAGTTTTGGATTATTGTACTAGAGCAACTATATGTAGGTAGGTATAATATTTGCTTGCACTAGTATAATAATCCGAATTTACCAATTTTATGTAAAACACATATTGTATACCATAGTGGACTTTGATATGCAACTTAGAGTGATAACAAATTCCAAGTATCTTTACTCGGAATTTGGGTAAACAAGGGTCCGAGAATAAATCTAAAGGAAGATGCCCTCGCAGTTATATTTGGGTAACTGTCGTAATATAGGACGATGGTTAACGAAGCCACATAAGTTTTAAGTGGCCTCAGGGGCTCCAAGTTTCCGTCGGCCGTTTATCCTCCACAACAAAGTTATTTGTTAGAGCATCCACCTAAACTGTTGATGCTTACACAACTTTGATGGCCAGCTGTAAAGCGGAGTGGCGTTCATGAAACGAATCCGAAATCAAAGGGAACGCCGAATGCGAGATAAAACGGCTTTACGCGAAATATTCGGAAGCCTGTACTTCGGCTTTCGTTTTAATAGAAATGTGTGCACACAAAAATATATTTATTTATTTATTTATTCTTTATTGACCAACAAAGAAGTGGTACAAAAGGCGGACTTAACGCTAAAAAGCATTATCTACCAGTCAACCTTGAGGACGTGCAGAAAACAATGAATAGTATGTGTAGGCTGTTTTTTTAACGGACTCGTCCGTGCTCACAGCTCAACTAATTGGGCGATTTGTTATCCTCAGAAATCTATATGGTGGAGAGTACACAAATTGTACGGTACGCTGCGTCCGCATTGTCGTGCGGTCAACTTACTTAATTACTGGTTGATCAACAAATCTGGCAGTTTGGGTCATTTGTCTTATTTGTATAAAAATCTATGTAATTACATGTGTGGTTAAAGATTTTGGAGTTGTTATCAGTTTAAGACTATACCATCTCTACACCTCTATTTTACTGTTTATACAAATGATTTGATGAAATTAAAAAAAAATAGTATACTTCCGAGTGTCTATTTGCAATTGTAAAATATCTTAAGATTTAAAATATATTTCACAGGACACACAATATAACTGAAAAAGATGATGGTTTTCTTGCAATATTAAAATATTATTCTTTGAAATAGGTTATAAAGTTTTTATTTTTTACGGTGATAAAGGAACTGCTATGAAATTTCGCTTTCAGTAATTTGGGGAAGCTGTAAATCCAAATTGTCACTTTTTAATAACCGTAGCGGCGTAACGATGAAACTTTATAGAAATTACTTCTTGCCGCAACTTAAAATATTTTCGTCCAACATATACGATATATTAAAAAATGTCCATAATTCATAATTTTAGATAACCTCCAAGAAATAGCCTGAACTCTCGATTACTATGTGAGAGTTAAAATTTGTATTAACGGATTCTAGTTCTATACATGCAAATAAATGATTTCTATTTTATTCTTATTCTATTCTAATTGTCAAGTTCTTTGCCAAGTCCATAATGTAAAAAAAAATCAATTATAAAACAAGGCTTTGGATGCAACAAATGCCGCCTTTCTGCGTTATTAAAAAAATATAAACAAGTATTATCCCAATAATGATTAATGGCATTATTAAAGCAAATACGTTGAAACGAAGCATCATTCATCAGGGAGACAAAAACGGCGGCTTCCCATCTGTCGGGACTCAATTTAGAGAGTTACGCGTGAAAAATGAGAAAATGGGAAAGTGGTCAGGGGTGGTAAGGGCGATTGTACAATTTCCACTGAAAAATAACGTGATTTACAAATACAAATACAATTTATTGTACACCTTTGTTAAGTTAGGTTAGTTCTCTTTATTGTACCTTTAATACTTCCATTTACGTAACTGTTTGTTTTAGCGGCTTATACAGAAGCTTATCTTTACTGTTGTCCTTCTAATAGATCGGACGCTTATTTTAATGAATATGAGTAAAAACTTATAAAATGGCTGTTTGAAATTATACTTTTAATTTTAGCTTATGTTATAAAAGCGAACGAAATTTTTTAGTTACGTTTATAGCATATCTACTCAATTATTATATTAATTGAGTTATTAGTTGTCGGGACGAAAAAGGACACTCTTTTTAGTGTTTACTACCGTACAAAGTACAAACAAAATCCATCTAGTTGCCGCAATATAAAATGGTTGATGCACACATTATAAAATTCACTTCAAAATAATGAAAAAGCCGCACACCTCCAGTGTGTAAAGTCTTTATACAAGATTTACGGTCCGGTCATTAAAAAACCGCCCAAAGTACCAACACTTTGTGAGCGTAGATTAAAATTTTAGGGACTTCCTTAAGTGTATTCAATTCGCGTTTTATGTTCGGAAGAACTTTTAGACTAGGATTTTGTTATATATCTGATACTAAACGAACACATTTCGTTAACGGTGAATGCTGCCTGAATTTTAGTTATTTGTTACAATTGGTTATAATATCTTTTTTCGATTCGACTCTAGAGAGGCGAGACTCTTGCCCGCTTGGTTTAATAATAAATAAGTACGTATAAATAATTCTCTATTTTATCTATCTCCGTTATACATTTCACTCATTATTTCATTATAACATGTAACATGTTTTTTCACGTGCATAGACACACGAAGATTTTGTATGTCGTGGGTGCCATAGACAACGCACAACAGATTAGAACACAAACACCCATACCGAGAAGAAAAATTTAAATTCCTCATTCAAATTTCTAATTCTCTCCGACTCGAACCTTAGAACGGCATGACATGGTGACCATTACGCTACACAATTTTTTGAAGAGCACAAAATTATCCTAAGCCCGAGTCTTGCTGACTCATAGCTATTGTTAGCGCACTTGACTTTACGAGGACCAGTCCCCGCTGACCCAAAAAACTGGCCACTTGAACACGACCGACCCCGCTCGAGATAATATCAAATAACGGAATGTTTTTTTATTGAACATAAAATCCTGAGCTGTATGGAAATATGTGTAGATCCGTTTGTTTATTTTGTCAGCTACAAAACCGAGTATTCAGTTGATGTGGATTAATGTTTTTACGTAGAATTATTTTTATGAGATAGTTATTTAAAAAAAGAACTTTCAGTTGCTACTGCAATGAGAACACTAAGTTTTATTACCTTTAACTTACTTTATATACTTTTAGTTACTATGAAAAAGTTGATAATTAATTCAAAAAGCAAACTTTAATATGTTTCTATTAATTTTGTATTATTTAAAATGGAGGTCAATTTCGTTTTTAGCATCATTATGTTATGGGTAGGTTGGATCTTGGACGTATAATTAATTAAAACGGTTTAAAGTGTTTTCAAACAGACGGGGCAGGTTTGTGGGCCAGCTTCAAGTCCTCTTACAGTCAAGTATAATTAGTTGAGATTCATATTCGCAAAGTTATGCCAGTATTTTGATGTATAGACAAGGTAGTTCCAGCGAATAGACACCATTAATACGCTAACGTCACTAATACTTTTGATTAATATATATTATTATAAATATCCTACTATACTGTATTCTAAACTCAAGTTTTGGAGACATTTTTAATAAGTTTATTTTTTTTCTGTTATATTCTGATTGTAATTCCTAAAATCGTCTGTTCTTTATCTATGAAATTATCGCGCTTTTACTTTTAATTTATATTTTAAATTTAGCTTCGTATGAAACACATTTCTATTTTTATCTATATTTTTACTCCATATCAATGGTTTTATCATGAACATTCTGTGTGGATTCTGAAATATCTTATCATGACATATCTAAGTTTTCTTCAAGAATGCACGCTATGCGGTTATCCAGTGCAGTACGCTACATGGCGGAAGGAACTCAGTTCTCTATCTCACAGAGAATGCTATATTTTTAAAAATTTATATCGCTACCCGCCTCAGGTAGCTTAAGAATGAAATAACGTGGACTATATTTTACCAGATGAAATAAAACTTGCAAAATATATCTTTGTACACAATAAAATCTTTGCAATCTCAGTGTTATCTATGGATAAATTAAAATACGCTACTAGAATAAAACTTAAAATATTACCATGTGTCTAAAAAGAAAAGTCCAAAGTAAAATAGCCAAGTGCATAAATAATACACAAGCAGGCCACATTCGCCCCAAATTATAGCATAAATCACCCCAAAACGGTAACTACAAATTCCGCAAAACTGCACTAGATTATGTAGTCTTAAACTGTGTTCCATCCTAATGTAGTATTTCTGTAAAACATGTATTTTTATACATACTTCAAATTTAACAGAAGCTCTCTAAAAATGTCATCCCCTTTTTCATCACTTTAGGGATTAAAGCGTATTGTAACAGTTACTTTGGTGGTAAACTTATTTGTCTGTTGTTATTTAATATTTTAGTAATTTTATACGAGAGATTTAGATTTACTCAATTCTAGATATGATTTGCGTGAAATTCATTCTTAGTGTTACTCAATTTCAAGTCAATCGGGTGCATAGATATAGAGATATCGCGATCAATCAGGCAGTCACTTGTATTTCAATTTTATATATTTAGAAATGGCACGGAGATTTTGAAAAGCTATTTTAGAATTAGTGTTTATTGTAACATCTCATATCAGATAACTAATTCATCTCGCTTTTAGACGCTAAACTAAATCAAATAACCAGAGATACGATCTAACGCTTAAAGTGAGTGACTACATCTCTCGCCACAAATCATAATCATACAAAAATTGTACCCAATAGAGTAATTTAAATTATTTTGTTTATCGTCGTTGAAGAAATGTCTGCTTTCCATTACTGTAAGCAATGTTTCTATCGTCTTTAACCTGATTGGGCTGTGGCGACAAAATGATTGAAATACGTCGAAGGGTTTCGCGAGAAAAATAATTAAATTATTCATACCTCATTATAAGATTTGAGAACGACAGCAATAAACGTCATTGAAAATTTCATTATAATGTCGGAATTTTGTTGCCGCGTTTCAATAAAATTACCGGAGGTTTTAATTCAGATCACGTCCTACTGGAATAATTCGAAGCAGCTCTTCCTTGAAATATCGCAGCTTCGTAATATTAAGAGAGTCCAATGGTTTTCACCTCGCGCCACACAATTTTCAAATAATTTCAACCTGTAGAAATTTTAGTATTGAAATAGATTATAGATATTGTTTCCAATAATAATTTTCTGATAAATTATTGTTCAGCCGACTATATACTTTCAAAAATTTTTGGGGTTATATGGGCAAAGGTATTTAAAACTTAAGGATAGATAAGGATAAATAAACGAATACGCAAATGAAACTGAAATTCTACTTGAGGTCGTATATAGACACGTTTTGTTACCATTTGTATTTGTATACAATTACACAATACACATACATAGTAATTTTGTTTTGTAATTCCAAATGAGATAAAGTTCGTGAAGACAAGTTTGTATTGTAAATAAAGCTACATTAAGTCAGTATCAAAGTTATTTAGGCAAAATTAAGATTTATCGGAACTGTCTGTAATCTGAGAACTTTAAATTGGAGTCTTAAGATCAGCTTCGAAGTTTGAATACAAATTTGTGAATGTATAAGGGTATTCGACGAATCAACCGCGATAGACTCTGTTTTGATTGTTGTTATTGTATAGCAAGTTGTTTTCGTGTCTAAATTTATAAAGTTTCAAGAGAATTATTTAGGATTATTTACCTATACAGCTTATACCTTTTGCACTTTTGTTATAATAAAAGAGTCAATATGAAAACCAAATTTTTTGTCACCTCACTTTGAATTTTTTAATCAGTCTTATCTTTTATTTGATCTTACTTCTATATGAAATACTTCTTTATTTTGTACTTTTTTATTATTACGTTGTTTATCTGTTTTTTTTTCTTTTCAGGTATTCACAACAATGAATTGAAAGCGATCTTAAAGGACTACTAAGGAATCATTGTAAGTAAGTCAAAATGCTTCACCGGACGTCTTCATCGCGTCGTCGGCGTGCGTCTAGAAGTGCGGCCACTTCTCCCCAAACCCGATCCCCGAGACCTTCAACCCAAACATCTAGAAGGGCATCCCTAGCGACTACGGAAACTGACGATGAAATCGACCCACCAGCCCCGCCCAGAAGTCCCCGAGCTAGCTTAGCTCCCGACGCGGCTCTAGAGTCATATCACCGCAGCCCCAGACACTCTCTAGTACCAGAACCTAGATCGGCCAGGAATTCAATCACGCCAGAAACTGCACCACCTAGAAATACTTTGACTCCCTCAAGAAACAATTTGGGTGTGGATCTCGCGTACGGATCTAGGCTAAGCTTGAATCCGCAGGACTTCAACCGAAGTCCAAGAAATAGTATCACGCCGGATGCTACAGCCAGGAGCCCCCGACGAAGCTTGGTACCGGAGGGCACTGCGTGGAGTCAGCACAGGAACTCTCTTGTTCCTGACGTTGGAAGAAGCCCAAGGCATTCGGTGGCAAGTATTCAAATAGATCCAGCTCGGAGTCAGAAAGAACTCGGTCCAAGCCCTAGGACAAGTCCCCGAGGGAGTATAGCCCCGGATGCGCCACTGAAGACTAAAGATGGCCCTGATTTCTGCAGAAGTCCAAGGGGATCGTTGATTCCTGATCCTCACAATAGGAGCCCCAGAGGAAGTATTGCTCCTTCAGAGAGAAGTGCCAGAGGTAGTCTAGTCGCTGGGGAAATAGACACATCGCGAGTCAGCCCAAGGGGGAGTCTTACTCTTACTTTCCAGGAGCCTTTAGTGTCAAGAGAACGCAGGGCAAGCGAAGATAGCCAAACTGCTGGTAAGTTTCTTTATGTAATCTATTATTATTTTAGATATTTTTAACTGACTTTCTATACAAATTCTATACAATACTATTGTAGACCAATTAGGGAAATGCAAAAATGAGAACCACCAAACATACTAGAGAACTATACCTCTAATATATCAAATTTACAAAATATACAAAAATGCTACCTGATCCACATTTTATGGTTCTCAGCATCTGTGAGCGTCTCGCGTGAGAAGTTCCAAGACCTCTCGTCGTGTCAGGATCCCTCGTTATTATGAAATAACTTCAACATGCCGTATGGAGTTCAAAACATATTATCTACGTTAGTACTTACATTTAAACAAAAAAAATTGGTAACATGAATATGAAGGTAAATTGTAAAGAGTTTTGGTACTAAATGCTATTTAAACTTTTTAATATGCATTCATGCGTAACATACATATTTATAAGTAAACTAAATGTACTTACGAGCCGCACTAAATTATCATATTAGGTAAAGAATAGCAAAGGGTCCATCACGTATTTTCAACCTTTTTAGAGTGCCCCAGACCCTACTAGAAATATTCTGAGAATTGAAAATTCACGGTCAATTTATTACGAGAGTTTATATTTGAATAGCGAAAAAACGAAAGTACTAGCTATAATTCTACTACAAAATATGCTAATTCTTCAAAACTGACACGAGAGGATGGCACTCTGGAGACTAATTTCAGCGCTCGAGTCTCTACAAATTCAATTATGCTTGCACAAGTGCACCCCAGAGAGACGTGCACCGTGTACATTTCGACGAATTTCACTTTTCAGTACCTGTAAGTTATTATTTGATAAGTGATGTATGACCTAATGTAACTAAATCTGATTTCTTTTTTTTGATTAAATAAATTAAACGGTTTCTAATCCCAGTCATCGGTTATGAATGATAGTATATAATTTAAATGCCCATGCTCTCTTATAACCATTATCATTACATTATACATTTTTAAAAAAACTGAAACGTACCGAGAAAGTGTCATGAAGAATGTCGATTATATCTTTCTTCTTTCATATGCTTATGAACCCATCTTAACTAGGTGCTCGAGGTCGCAGCGTGTCGCCGTACAGGTCGTCCATGGGCGGTCGCCAAAGCGGGACCGGAGCCCTATCTGATACGGGCTCCAGACGCGCTTCTAGCTCTGTCAGCCAAGTAAGTGTCAAATCATAGAGATATTAGATACTAAGATCTAAAAACCTCTTCACATCACTAGACAATGGGCCGCAACCTGTTTATGTCCCACTGCTGGGAATAGGTCTATTCTCACTACTTGGAGCATATTTTGCCACGCTGCTAGTGGAACAGCGAAAGCAGGATTGGCGAAAGAACTGTTAGTATGTAGAATGTTTTAAAAGTCCCAAATGATCTCCGACGAGATTTAAGATTATATGTCGGTAACAACAGGGACCGACTACTTAACATGCCCTCAAAAGCATGCAATCGTGCATGAGAATACCACAGTCGTTCACTCATCCAGTTACTGAGCGTGCCCGACGTTACCTAACTTGCGCGATTGCCTGTATGTACAACAAATCACGGGGTTATACGCACTTCATATATTTGCAGTATTCATCTATACATCATTTGTATAGATTGAATATGATAGTCCTATGAAAATATCGTAGATACAGAGATCCAATAAACAAGTAACCCAGTACTAGATTACATGTCAAATGTATTCAAAAGTGTATTTAAAGAAAAATACGTTCTCTAGTAATGTAAAACATAAGGAAAAAAACAACTTTGTCTGTTAATCCCTTTTTATAATATATCCTTGTGGAACAAGTCCACGTGGGGCGCTACACTCGTCGGAAAACAACTTTTTTACTTTCTGCTTCATTTTTATTTAAACCGCAAAAACATTGTATGAGATGCTATCTTTTAAATTAATCTCTGATTTTAGTCTTGTGTTGTAGTATGTATGTATGTGTTATGTATGGGAGCAATATTTAAGTGTAATTTCAACAACTGATGGGCTTTTCATCATTTTGGTATGATTAAAACTTAGAAAAAAGTTAGTAAGTAAGGCATAGACAATATATTATTTGATTCTAGCTATATACTATATGTATATATAGTTTACTATTACCTATGCGCATAGAAGCACCGAAACGAAAAGGAAATTTATCTCCCAGCTCGCTTGAAGTTCCGGCATTTCAGTGAGCTTTCAGGGATCTTAAACATTTAGGAACTTGTCCTACCTGAGTTTTAAAATTTTAGTACCGCATCAAGCTGCACTTATCTTGCTTGACAGTAAATGCAGTTACGGAAAAGCTTTTGGATTCAAACTTAACGGAAGCTTTCAGGGAGTAAAAATGTGTTAAAAGTAAAAATAGTTTACGTACGTAACATGTTAAGCAAATAGGTACGTAGCCTTGATCGTATATCACAGCAATATAACACAATAATATATACACTTGAAGCCAGAAGCGGAGAATATTAAAAAAAAGGAACAAAATTACAACAATCTCTTTATATTCAGATAAAACACCACAATTTACAGTTTACTCATTAAATCTAACCAAATTATCATCAAAACCAAAAAGGGAAACAATCAATTACCAAATATATCAAACAAGGGTAATTAACGTTAATTGGAATTAACGACCGAGTTACGTAACGATCACAGAGAAAGAGACAGATTGCAGAAAAAGAGAAAAAGAAAATTTAAAAAGAGAACACTCCCATCGCATACGGCGGGCCCGCCTCTACCGGCCGCCCGTCATCGGCGTCGACCAATCAGATTGCGCCTATCTCCGAATACCGGTCGTCGGGTCCGAGCGCGCCCGAGGGCGGCCGATCGCGCGCGTTCACAACAAAAAGTCACACGACTAGTTTAGTGTCGGGTTGCGTCCCATCGACGCCGCTGCATGTCTCTCGGCCGTACGTCGCCGCGCCGCGCTTGCGCACTTAATATGAACTATATTTTCATTCAAAACAACGTTATCCTGATCTAAGCCGTATCAACACTCCATCGATTGAACGTACTACCTGTGAGCTGTGATTTGTAACAATATTGCGCCTCAATCCATCAAAAATGAACCTGCGAACGGGATGGAGCATGTAATTTCAGTGTGTTTTCGTACGTACCTGTCGTTTACAGTGATAACCAGTGATAGTGATCGACATTACAGTGATACACATCAGATAAGGACAATCGAGGTATTTTATGGTTTTAATTATTAGCTACACACGTTCCAATGAAACAGTACAAACTCTACATTTTCTTATCAGCATATCAACAATTCTGTTACTCTTTATTTTTTATAAATGCTTCGTGATATTGGAGAACATATAGAAATAAGCACACTTGTACTGTATTTGTACGGATATTTTTTCTAAATCATAAGAGTTTTATTATTTTTACCAAGTAACTATTGTACCATGCAGATTATGTGTCAGTAAAAATGATTTCTGCCCCATTTTACACTAGTCAAATGAAAACTGTATTCATAGAGCACATATGTAAGTAAATTGTCCATATGTTATAATAATATTATAGCTCAAATCAAATACAATATTATAAAAGCATTTTCATAAACGAAAGATACACTTCATTGCCCGACGGTAAAGAACTGTACAGTTCGCGCATATCTAGTTCAATTCGATTTTTTAATCAAATTAACGCTTTATTTAATCAACATTTATAACAATATGATAATGTATGAACTCAGGTGCATAAGTGATGCGATTCTCAGAAGTTCTGTTTTGATACAACGGCTCTATTTTGATCTCTACTTTTTCTTT
Source organism: Udranomia orcinus (assembly GCA_018247775.1). NCBI lineage: Eukaryota > Metazoa > Arthropoda > Insecta > Lepidoptera > Hesperiidae > Udranomia > Udranomia orcinus. The sequence goes on from DWGW01000058.1 coordinate 12,555, forward strand.
ATATTGTTGTTTATCTAATCCTTACATTAATCCTTACAGCGCAATCGAAGTTATGTTTTATAAACATACTAGATACTTTAAAATTCATTTTATAAATTCATTGTGCTATAAGGCTATTCAAATGCTTGAATGAAATGAATATAGAATAGATTTTTTCATGGTATGTATGTAAAAAAATAAAAGACAATGAAATATTAATATTTTTTTTTGTTTTTGTTCTACATTTATGTTTCAAATTAAAACAATAATGAGTGGTATAATGAATTTATATTACGAATATCCTAATACAGACGTTTTTTCCTGTCCCTATACAAAAGACATAAACGTGCTTCACTATAGAGTCCATAGGAGAACCATATAAAATATTGTGATTAACTATAAATATACATTGAACTACAATTTACTTTGAACTTGTATGATATACTTAATCGTATATAGTTACCATTTTTAGAATAGGGTTAAATGGTCGTTAGTTAAAGTTAATTACTGTGTACTGTCTATTATATTTTTATGACTTATATTACATCCATCTATTTATAGCGGTTAATTACTAGATGTGGTAGTGTATTTTATTTTTAATTAAAGCAAACTAAGATATTAAAATACTATAATTGTATTAATTCAGATAAATTACTTTAATAATGGATTCATTATACCTATATTGCCTTGAAACGCGAGCCGAATTATTACTATGCTAAATAAAGTGGAGTATTTCCATTATTTAAGTGTAAATAGAAATGGCATTAATTATAGTCGATTATACTTACTACCACTCCAATTATTTATGTCCCACAGCTGGACACAGATACTTCAAAAAGAAAGTACTTAAATACACATACATTCCTACCACCTACCAATAGGCAATTTTACTTACAAAAGTCCTTTATAGCTCTACCAAGCTCTACCAGTGGGTACCAAGTTCGATTTACAATGACAAGAACAATATAAAATATAGATTCTATTGTATCAAGATATAAGTATCTACTATATGTAAATTTGAATATGTGGAGATACACTTATTATTATCAGTAATAATATATTGCAGCTTATAATAATAACAATAACTTTTTCTCATGAAATCTATGATATCTATAGATGCAAGAATGAGTATAAAAGAAGCGTACATATATAATTAATAAGATAAGAATGAACAAGAATGTAATATTTTAGTCAGATTACCTTGTGATCTGATTTTTATTTTTACGATTTTTGATCGGTAACGTGATATAATGTTAACAAAATTAAAAATAAAATAATACCACCAAAAAGTTGTAAAATTTTTATGCGAATATAAACTGAGGATTTTTTAAATATAAAATCACTATTGGATGTGGGTAGGTAGATTCAAATGTTGTTGACGATAATATGCGCGGCTTCCGAGAAAAAGCGATATGTAACATTTCGCTGGCATCATGTATTCAGACACATTTATTGCGAACACAAATAAATACGGGAGTCCTAACAAATCAATGTCAGCGTTGTATGCTCGTCAGTATGTCGCTATGCTTTTTCGGTTACGATTGGCCGCCATGACAGTCTGTTTAAAATTTGAATGCGGCTCGAGATGCGCAAGCGTTTATCGATTAGCCTTCGATAAGCTGGCTATGTGTGTGTGTGTGTGTGTGAACGTTTCCGCCGGAGATACATGTGTTGCCTGTATCCTGTCGAAGCGTCATTTTTAATAATTAAACAATGTTAACGCAACGAGGAAACCTCCAATAGCCGAAAATCTGACTGACACCTCGGTTAAGAGGGCGTTAATTAAATTTTGACCTGTTCTGTCAATTATCGTTTTTGATTACTTGAGTTCGCATGATTTATATGCGTTACGAAGATAACTAAATTATTTTTTTTAATATATTGGGGGCTTATCTTTAAGGCCAGTTCGTTGCTGCTTCGTAGTATTTGATGCATTCGTACGATAAATCCTTTAGAGACGTACTACACATCTAGAAGGTATGTCTAAATGTTTTTTAAGTGCTAGTGCTGTGTAATTGGCTTTGTTTTCACAATATTTTGTTAATAATAAGAGAAAAATACATATATTAATAGCTTCTTAAATTTAAATGTAGCAAAGTCTGCAATAACACTGCACCAAGAGGTGTCACGGGTACTACATGAAGAATTCCACTTAAAGAACCTATAGTTCTATACAAGTACACTTGACATTCCATACTTGTAATATACAAGCGGAATTGTAGGTATATTATTTGTTATTCTATCAACGCACAAGATTCACTTGGACCCATTTTTATTGCAGACACGGTTTTCATTTTATAAAGGAGCATTCTCCTAAGTATATTATATCTTTATAAAGATGTATACGCAGCGGATATACCCATCCTTTAACAGAAATTGTCTTGGTGTGTAATGTAAGGTATCCAAAGGCAACACATTTATGATAGTTTTTACCAATATTCTTTATTGTTTTGTTATATATTTATTGTTTTTCAATTTATGATTTCTTGTCATGGATGTTATAAATACTCGTACAGGGAATAGGATAAGGACGATAGGGCCAGTATAAAGTGTAGACTTAGAAATATGAACTCTGTCGCTTTGTAGCTTAAAATATAACACTTGTTCTTTAAAATACATATTTAAATTGCAGTTAAACTATGACTAATTTTCTCAATCGCAGTTTATTAAAAATGGTCTAGCTTTCTAGCGCTTACTTAATTGAAGATTTAAAACATATGCATAAATGTATATTAAAACTGTTTTACTGTTGCATTGTCTAAACAAAATGTCAAGGCCTGCTTCATAAATGTGAACCGAACAATTTAACACCCACATTACCTGTTTATAAACTGTTGTTCAATAGGCCTCAATATCGAAAATTAATAAAAACTATTAATGGATTTTTTTATTTTATTTATGACTCGTTACGAGTTATCGTTTTTTATCTGTTTAAATAATATCGGTACTTACATAATTAGTAATAAAATTCTATAAAACCTATTAATTAATGACCGTTATCCTTTTTTTTTAATTTTATCAGTTTTTAAAAACCGAAAAATATTAATCTCGTTCCTTTTGTTACTGGATCAAGCATAAAGATGTTAATACAACAAATACAAACAAAATGCATAAAAACACACAATTTTAAATCAACGTGGTCCAAACTACAGAATAGTTCACTATTATTTATGTAGTACAAATTGTTATTATCTCCTAATGAATATTTAAACGCTTAGATAAGCGCCATTCAGCATCGGATTAAACGATTCTCAATAAAAAAATAAATCAAGTCCCAATAAATTATTCAATCTGGTGTTCATTTTAAAAGGCATCGATCAAACCCTATCGGGTGCCTCGCTCGTTTGGAAAGAAACTAAAATAACTCTCGGTTTGTTACTCCCGTCAAAGATTACCTTTTAACTTGATGCTTGCAAGCTGGGCCGTTAAGCGATCGGGATCCAACACAGTTTTATATTTTTGAAACGCATAACAAAGATGACAAGTATTTGTGAATTTAAGGCCTTGTGCACAGTATATTGTTATAAAAGTTCTTAAAGAATACAATCATAATTAAGATGAATATAATAATGTATAGACATTAAAGAGATATTGATTTATGAAATTGATAGATACTAGGTCTCCATGGGGCTCCTGGGGCCCTATTCTGTAAGTCTCGAGCGGAATCAAAATGTCGCGGCTTATGATGCCTTTTTTCTTATTTTGATACCAAGTGTAGTTTTAGAGGGTTTTAATTTAATCTTCTTTGTTTCGAAGATACTTTACTGTTTCCTAAGCTTATGTCACTTAGACCTCGGGCGATTAAGCCCACTGTGATATGTTCTTAGCTTAAACAAGTGACCGCCCGCGGTGTCATTTCGTTTTTATTAATTGTTTACGGCCGTTACGAAAGGATGAAGCTTCCGAATGCTTATGAATAACTAGTTATGTCTCAGAGTTTGAAGTGTTTAAAGTTTGAAAAAAAAAATTATTGTATATTTCGGTTGTCTGGAACGAATTATATTTGACGCAATGTTATACGTTGTTGTCATTTGGCTTAATGTAGCATTGTGCCTTTGAAGCAATAGAAACCGTCTCAATTAAATAGATCTTTTAAACTATTCTCATTTACAAACTTCTATAACAAGGTACAAACACGAGTAGGTCTGGAAATGACGCTACAATCGCCTAGTATGTCGTATACAATCGAGCTGAGCGCGGTAACGCTCAGCTCGATTGTATCGGAATGAGTGAACTTACGTTTATTCGTTAAAGAGCTGGCTTACAAAAACAAAAACTCGCGATTCTCGCGATCAAATCCAGTTGTGTGTGCGTCCATCCGTGCTAACGCTGTACGAACGTTTGTACCCAGCACACACATTTATAACATTGTAACTGAGTTACAAGTAACCTGTAATTTAAGAATTTAAAAGTAGTTATTTTAAGTAATTTATTGCACATCACAAAAGTTTATATCGAATGTTAATGCTACCTAAATTAAAATACCTCGTGGAATTGTTTCGAGGTTTATTACCCTGGTATGGTAGTTGTAATTATTTTTCTGTTTTCGGGAGCTTTGTGTTCATAAAAGTGCTTTTTTTTTGAGAAAACGAATAATTTATTGTTGGTTTTTACTTAACTGTAACCACGTTCATACGTTCGTTTTAAACTAAGAACATAAAATACGTTAAATAAATCATACCATACTGTCGCGTACACATTTTCCAACGACATCTATTTAACAACAATCTATTCATGACACTAACAACAATTATATAAATTGTTGTTAGTGTACAATCCAAAAGATTTAATAGATTTACAGTTCAGATAATTAATGTTTGTTTATCTTTACTTCCAAACTACACTGTTCTCGTATCTTGATAAGTGTTATAAGAGATTGTGTCGGACACAGTTTTTAGATCTTGCCTAAACGGCTTCGGCCGGAGAGGAATCAATTATCTTAATTGGAAGCTGGGCTAATCTTAATAAGCGCGCCCGATAACCCAAGAGTAAGGCTACATGTTAATAATATAACCATTATACTTTGTTTAAGTAATGTAATTTACCTTCATATTGATTATTTAGTATAACTCTTTCGTGATAATAAATGTTTATTAATTGTGCGGTGTTCAATATTTCATTGTATGTAGTAGAATATGACATGTTTTTTAATTGCGATTATCTTAGGAAGAAGGTAGAAATACTCGCAGAATACATGAATGTGAATGGGACTCAAATCTATCGATTCAAAACTACAAATACAACTATTATTATTTATGCTAATCAATAATTAAATATTGAATGCTTAAAAGTTTATAAAACAACATTATATTGCAGTTAACATAAATAAATATATTGAATGTACTAAAATGGCGGGAATACCTAGCACAAGACCAGAATTATTTTAGGCACCCTTATCAATATTTATCAACTGATAAAATTCAAGGTCCAATGCATTGAATAGTACTGTGATGCACAGCACGGACGCCATATAGCTGATCTTAAGATTGTGGTTTTACAAATGCCCCTCTATTATGTCAACTTGAATATCAAATTAATCTATACATATCAGCTTTGGTTGTTACGCAAGATGGGTGTGTGAAATAAACCGACTTAGATATACAAACCTCATTTAAATGTGAATAGCCAGGCACCGCAGATATTTGAGGCTGAATGTAGGTATACTCGTGTGGACTAAAGATATAGCTAATGAAAATCAGTCTGTATATTTGTACATCTGTGATTTATTTACAACGTTTTAATAAGTTAAATAATTATTGGTTTCCTTTGACACGGATTCTCAGTTTTAAAACAAATATAATATTGAAATACTAAGTTGAAGTTTCTACATAAATGTTTTGTGAAACTATATAAAGTATTTTATCTTAGAATTATAAAATAGACATTATTTATATGAAGGTATATAAATATTAATATATAATAATTCATGTATAAGACGATGCGGTTAAGATAACGACAAAAACAATCAAGCCAGACATGTATATAACACTTCATTTGAATCCCGCAAACCACAAGTGGCCGGACCTCGCAATAAATAACTGGGTAGTGTGTAATATCACAATGGTTATCCAGATATCACTGATAGCGAGTTATAGGCAATCAGCTATGATTTATAATGTGAAATGTGCTACCGTACATTGGTCATGATCCGAGCGATTCGTAGCTGATAGCGGAGAGGTAGTTGTGAGCGCGTGCGCATCGATCACTCCACTCTGTATCATGGATCAATTGTAGAACCTGTTGCACGCTCAGCTAATAAACTTACGCTCTTTACACACACTGGCGCAAACGCACACACATATACGTTTCGTTTTTTTTAATAAACCACGCACATGTACGCCTATTCCATTTTTGATTTTAAATTTCTCACTTTGCACGTCATTTTTTTGTTATAAAAATTCTTGTATTGTTCAACTGACATACTGTTATTGAGAAAGTATGAGTTTTTAATCGTATTTAAAGATGTAGTAGTGTGTTTAAAGTTAAGATGTGTGTGAATTCTGTAAAAAAGGCTTACTTTTTTTTGTTTTTGAATACTGTCGGGACATTGCCACGACGAGCACGTTTTGAATCTCAACCATAAATTCCACTTCATAATAATGACTATTTTTTAGTTGCTAAAAGATTCCTATAAGGCAGACTACACATGTACATCCACAGTTGGCAGTCCGCACGCCGGTAAACGTTTTTGTTACAAAATAATTAGACGCAGCTCATCAAACACGAAATCAATCTTGAAATAGGGACATTCAAGAATGTATTTACTTATGTTTTATAAGAGCAAACTTGTTACGGCTAACTTGTTTAGGTTTTCTAAATAAGGGTCTGTTGCGGCTGACACTCAATTAACGTTTGCCATAAATATCTGAACGTGTACACTGTCTGAGCTAGTAACCCAAGATTCTTGGTAATGGTAATTACCAAAGGCCTGATATAACGGTTACCATTAAGAGTAACGACAAAAACGTACTTATGTATTACTATAAATACATTATAACAAGGTTAATTATGTATATACAGACAGACTTATCTTAAAAAGTTACGTTGTCTTTGTTTTCGGTAATATCGCACCTTTAGGACGATAATGACACAGTTAAAAAAATGGATTTTTGAAATACGATCGTAAAAAGACGTAGTACGATCATATCTATCGTTCCGTAAAAAATAAAACGCCACAGTCAGGCTGGAACGGTAGGATCGTAATTCAAAAATAGATTTTTTTTAATGTGTCGATTTCGTTCTAAAGCTGCGATATATGCAAACAAACTACACACACATATTATACGTTTAATTACTGTACATAGCTGCTCAAATTGAGATATCACACATTTAGATAACAATCAACGCATTTATTAATTTTTGATTAAGTCTTGTTCATATTAGTAAACGATTTGTTCTTTTCGGGCCCACTATCTCGGCTTATCGCGTGGCATTACTCGGAAATCACACGAAATGGACGCAATTTGCGATAAATATGTGATTTCTTTTTTTTATCTGCAAATCCTTTTTTCAGTCGATCGCCAGATAGTGGCTTCGCCGGTTGTGATAGATACCTCATAGAGCTGTGTTTAATATTGTCCTCAAATTATCTTCATTTCTGCAGATCTTCATCTTATCAGCTGCTATTGGTGAGATCTTGTAACAGCGATTTGTTCTACTATATCTATCGCTAACACTGTTTATATTTGTTCTCGGTACCCGATTATCTTTATAGCCGTACGCTTTTAACGCATTAAAGTATAAATTTATATTTAATAATAATTTTGATGTTAATACGAGGAACAATAAGAAGAAAAAATCTAAAAGTTTTTTTTTATATTTTATTGTTGTTTTCCAGAGAAGGACTTGTTTATTACATTTAGATTTTATCTATTAAAAATAAGTAATAAATGTATAAGCGTGGTAATAAATTTTTTTTTGCAGAAAAGTTTAAAAAAAAGCAACGATTTCCGTCAAAAACATGCATACTATAACTATTAGTAATATGAAAATATTTTTACAATTATTATTTTTTCATTATACAAATACCATATTGTAATGTTATAGGAAAGAAAATGCGATAATCTTAAGCACTTCCTAAATTTTAAAATAAATCACAATATTGGTTTTAAAGGATTACTTTAATATGACATTATCGCCAATAATTATATCACGCACTTGAATCTTATCTAGTTCTCCTTCAGCAGTAGTCTGTGTTAATCAAATATTAATATTCATTATTAGTTCCAGTAACTTACTGTTTTAGCTTCTACTGGGAACTTTGCGATTTGGAATATGTCAAACCTATAGACAATCTATTTACTTTTCAACTTTTCGTCTTACACACAGATCACAGTATCGATAAATATAAAAAAATACCGGTCGCTCGTTTACAAATAATTACTTTCAAGACGCTATTACTATCTCAAAAACCCGTAAATAAACCTTTATTAAATTTGTGTCCGTCTATATCTAAATCTGGATGTAAATCTATTTTTCTCATGTTCATTTGTATATATTTCACGTACTTTTGGAGGTTAAAGATTATGGATTATACGTAGGTGCCACAGATCTGTAGCGATTTTCTTAGCATTAACTAAGAATGTGAAAGGAATACTTAAATATATTTATATTGTTCATTAAATATCATTTGATTAGGATTAAACTATACGGCTTCGAACACACAAGTGAAATATATTTATCGTGTGATAACAATAATTTAATCACTGCGTCTGATAGCGTCTATTATCGATATTATCGTTTCGGAATTCTGACGTATCTTATCTTAATACTTAATTAATAATGTTGAATGTTTCTACAAATGCATATTTAATCATAGTTTTAATGGCCATAGACTTACTTGTATCTTTTTATATTTTTAACAATGTATCTTTGGATTATACAACATCGACCAGGGCTTTTTGGTCCCAGCAAATACTCGATTGGTATTATATTTTGATTGAAATAATAAGTAACCGTTATAAATTACACATCTGTATGTCTGTGTGCCTAACAGACAAGATGCAAGGCAACAACTCTCACAATCTTGTATGAACTCAAAGCAAGCTCTGGCTGAAATTTCTGGCTAGTCGTCACACAGTATTTAATTATGATAGAAGGATCTATGACTTGTGGTTGTCTGAAACCAGATTGTACGAACAATTGTGGTTTATAAGACACATATACCAATTAAAATTCTATTGTATTCGATATATTACGGTACTGTTGTAACAGCTCTACTTATTTGACCGGTTTAAGAACAACCTTGTTAAGATGACTTGAAACAATTGGAATAAATTGACACTTTGGCGTGATAACCGGTGTAACTGCTTTAGGTATCAATGACTAGATAAAGATAAAAAAATATGTATGTATATTGTGACGTATTTTGTGGAATCTGTAGACCTAAATTACATCTTAATGTTACCGCCATATAAATATTAAATAGACAACTGATATTTGTACGCCAACTCTGGCAAAACACAATGGGGTTGTATAAATCTTATTG